>JAPKID020006828.1:0-10492 GCA_026931265.2 Tropidonophis doriae | reverse complement strand
CAAAATGTCAATTTATCAAGCCCGATCACATAGTTTCATAGGGAAGCACGGTTATCCAGATAGTAAGAATATACCACCACAAATGCATATATGTTATACTAGATACTGTATATAATGATTAAAGGTAAATAATAGAAGATAAATCTCCCAGAAGCATTTTTTGTCTTCTGTTGGCAATCAGTTCATATTCAGAGATTTTGGAAAGTATACAGCATTTATAGCAGTTCATACAAATGAGAGAAATTGAGCCCTTTCTTTCATCTTACAAAGAATATTGGACACTTTTTTTCATGGTTGGCTAATAAAATAATAATTTTAAAAACCTTAAATTCATATGCTGAACTTTTTTATGTATCACATTTTCTATGCAGCATGTATTCATTTGTGTAATATTGCCTTTTGGACTTTAGCAACTGTCTATGCACTTGTCATGTATGCCAAGTTGGGAAAGCCGATGTTCAGTCCCAAGAATAATTAGCCACTGAAAATCATTATCATTCCACAACACCACTATGAAATTAAACTTGAGGCTCTCTAAAAAGTCATGCTTCGTTGATTTAGATGAGGAATATCAAGAACAGCAAAACGCACCTTTTTCATGGGTCTACTGCTACTGAGCTTGTTTAAAGATGCAATGTTGGTTTAAATGAAGAAGCTGTTGCTTGAAAGAAATAGGAAAGAATTTCTTGAGAAGAATAATCATTAAGAAATTTCTCAGTGGGATTTTACATAAATGTATATACCACCATATTTTTTATCTTTTTATAGCATGGCAAATTATACTATTAATAGTTACCAACTGTTTTTACTTATGGCTAATTTGGAATTCCTGTCTGGGCAAAACATCTGAGGAATTTTAAGGAAAGTTCAAAGACCTGACATCAAATAAAATACAAAACTTTTCTCAAACAATAGTTGCTATAAAGAAGAAACCATGGGCAGTGCCCATTGAGGACAGTAATCCGACTTGGATATTTGAGAACACCTGAATTAGAATTGCTCCTCTAAAATATACCTCTATTGTAATATCCAATGTGATTTTGTAGCACACGCTATCCTACAAATACAAATAAAAAAAACATAATGGTTAGTGGTAGCACTTCAAAACTTCGTTCAAGCATTCCCTCCCCCCTCAAAAATGTCAGAAATTAAAAGCCTAGAAAAATATAGTTGACATATCTTTCCCTGGATCTTTGAAGAAATCAGTGTAGATGATGAATGACTTCTTTTAAAAAAGATTGATAATATGTAGGATGGGCAGTGAAAGACATGCTGAAGTATTTCTGCACAATTTGTGTTACATGAAGTGATTAGAACTGAGTTTTTTTCTTCATTTTAGCCCTTGATTGTATGCCAGTTCTTAAAAAATAAGTTTCATGTGTGCATATATCCTTGCTGTTTAACTCTTGAAAGTTTAAATAATTGCATAAAGTTAAAAGGGAGAAAAATGAATCCAGTGTTTTGAATTTAAAGCTCTTTTTATTCCATTCATTAAATAATCCAATTGCTCTTTTTGCATAATGAAGAGCAAGGAAGAGAGCAAAATCACTGGTGACAATTTAGCAGCCTTGATTGTCCTGCATAAAAATGATTAGCCAAACTGGAGATACCATAAGCACTGGGCTTTCTCTTTGATTTTCCAGTGCTTAATCTGAAATGAACCCATCCTATTGGCTAACTAATAGAGCGTGTTTACAAATGGGTTTGAATGTCTTTGGGTAGGCATCCAATTGCTATGAAGTCATTTTTACAAGTTCTTGTTCTCTTGTGCCATGGCATGGAATGAAAAGTCTTCTCCATTCCAACAGTGATTTTTTTAGCAGTTGAATTTTAAGAAGAGCTTCTGCCCATAAGAAATAACTTTCACTGGAATATAATTTGTATAGATTTCTAGGCACTTTCTGATTCATTTATTTTTAAAAAGTTATAGGTAAAAGTGAGAAATCTGATCCAGCATTCATATTACCACTTAGAATGTTGTGGCTGTTTTAAAAAAAAATATGTGAAGTGTCTTAAGCCAGTTCTAAGTGTTGGGGCTGTAACAACACTGTCCATTTTGTTCGGAAATTCAGAGTGCTATAGACCAAACATGTCCAAAGAAGGATGTCTTAGGAGAACAATGCACTAATGCTCAATTTTGCCCCTCAGGGATTCTAGGATCTTTGTTTTTTTCATGACCCCCTCCCTGCCTCTTCTTTTTATCCACTATAATTTCTGAAACTAAATACTTTATGATTATTCTTGACCATTCTGATTTGATTAACTCAAGAAACATCACATTAGGTTTACCATTTACATTTGCTAACAAGCACTAAAGAAAGCTAGAACCACTGTAAGTGGATTGGCCAAAGCTCACCCAAACGTGCAAAATGCTCATGCAAGTGAACCGGTACTTGTTTGCGTAGGAACCCACCCCTAGCCCATTTGTTACTAGATGTCCAGGGATTCCAATATCTGTCACAGCTCTTATTAATGCAGTGCTGTTCCAGACTGATTCAGGTTAGATTTATGTAAATTATATCCCACCATATTGTTTATGGAAGAGACATTGTTCATCTGGCTCCTTTGATGATACCTGTTCAATATGGTTGAGTCTCTAGCATAACTCTCAACATGCAAGCCCCATAATCACATTGAAGTAGTACCTCACTAGGAGTGGGATAAATTATTATTATTTTCCCACTGGCTAATCTGTAATTTCTGTAATCTGTAATCTGACAGTTTCAACACTTTAAATTCCATTAAAATGAACAGGATTCACCCAATGAATTCCCTCTAAAGTGCCTTTCAAAAGAACATAAATTGCAGACAACTTATACTGAAATGATGCCATCTGTGTATTTCAGCTCAGCTCCTTCTCTGAGGAACAGCTCTGCAGCAAAGGAGGAATAAAAGAATAATTTGTTAAAGGCCTAATTATTCTGGAATATCAGGCCAGGATGACTAGCCTGATATAAATGATCAAGGTGGGATGAGGATACATTTGGGGGAAAAGTGTTTGTTTTAAAGCTCTCACATATTTCTAACACAATGTATGTTTCAATACCAATAGCCTCTCTCAGGACTATATTAAATCATGAGTGCTTATCAAATACTCACTGTTTCAGAATTCTAAACTATTTTTTAGTATATCACAAAGAGGAGATTCAAAGCACCTGCTTTTCCAAAAGGCAACTGGGTTTTCTTGTTTTTTTCCTTGACAATATTTTGCTTCTTATCCAAGAAGCTTCTTCAGTTGTATTAGAACCAAAATATTTTCAGGGGGAAAAAAAGGTTCAGACACTTTTGGGTTGTCCAAAATATCGATTTGTGAAATGGTGGGATTCAAATAATTCAGCAAGCAGTTCTCTGTCCTAATGACCAGCTGGGTAGGCATGGTGCAGTGGTCATGTGACTGGGTAGGTGTGGCCAACTCAATATCACTCACACCGATGGGCACTTCATCTTAGCTGTTACAATGTAATAAGGGTTAACCACAGAGGAGATTTCTGTAAGGGCAATAAAGATTAGTCTAGAAAGAACACCAGAATGTTTTCTTCATGCCTTCCTTACAGGATTAGCCCTGTAAAGTAGAAAAAATAAAATCAGTTTTTTTCCAACAACCAGTTCTCTGAACTGCTTAGAAAGTTAACATTTGGTTCTCCCAAATAGGTGTGAACTGGCTGAGTCCCACCACTGGATTTGTGGAACACCAACAAACGTTTAGCTCAAGTAAAATGCATTAACAATTTCCTCAGAATATCAAGATTCATTTCCAATTCTGAAAATCTTCATGTATTGTGTCCTAGATTTTGAACTTCTCTATTATTTAAAATGTTTCTTGAATGATGGTATTGTTATTGTTGTTTGGTATTGTTATTGTTGCTACATTATCCAAAATTCTCAGACCTGAAATGAAGGAAAATTGTGGGATTCCCACACAATTTTTCTTCTTTAGCCTCCACTGTTAGTGACAACATACTGAGGGCTAAGAAAGAAGGGGTTACATTATACTATTTGACTTTCTTGTCTACATCTGCAAAGGTATACTTCTGTGTGTATGTGCACCATAGATACTTGCATTCTAACAACGTAAGCCTAAAAATAAACAAAAGCATTTCCCTCTAATAAAGGGAAATATTAATAGCTCAGTGTTGAAATAATGGGATCTTGGTGTTCTCTGGACATTTAACACTACCCAAATTAGATAACATCATCAGTGCTGGTCATTTTACACTGATGATGTTACCTAGTTTGGGTAGTGAAACATTTGTGCATGCACGCACTCCCACACACTCCCACACACTCCCAAGTTCAGAGAGCACCAAACATTTATCTCATTTGGCACAATAGAAGCAGCAGAAGCAGAGTGAGGAAACAACTGTATATTAAAGCAATTGTAGCAGGACCCATACTTTAAAATAGTTGCAAACATATCTATAGACAGGTCCTCTCTCTTCCCATAATTTAATGTGGCGCGACAGCTGATAAAATAAATATATTTGTAGAGGCAAAATCCCTCTGAAATAAAATTAGTTTTTTTAAAAAAATTCACCTGAGGTGTACTCACTCTCAATCACTTTTGGAATGGGGTTGTTCCAGTGTTGGGATTCAGCCAATTCACACCACTTCGGGAGAACTAGTTGTTAACTTGCTGAGCAGGTTGGTGAACTGGCTGTTGGAAGAAATCATCCCGGGTTGTTAAATTATTTGAATCCCACTAATATCCTGGCAAATGTCTAGACAGGTTATTGGAGTTTTGTTGTCCAAAATTGATCCAAAGTGGTTTGCCTTTGCCTTGAATGACTGGTCCAAGGTCACCCAATTGGCTTTAGGTCAAAGGTAGGACTGGAAGTCATGGTCTCCCCATTTCTAGCCTCACACTTTAAACACTACTCCAAACTGGCCCAAACTAAACTTACATTAGGATAGTTATTTGGAAACATAAAGATACTAAATATGTTAATGCTGGTAGATACTATTTGAATGCTTTTTTTGTTTAAATTAAGCTTTTTTAAAAAAATTAAATGTTTTTGAATATTAATTACATGAACAATGTGGCTTCTGGGTATTTGTTTTGGTAACCAGTAATAATAATAAAATTAACAATTGTGATCACCTACATTAATCATACAAACATCTTTCTAATCACATTATACAAAATACAGTCATTTTTCAACTTCTCCTTTCATCTACCAGCTGCCTTTAATATATTAGTAACAACATTCATGTTACATTTCACCCTATCTAATTTGTACCACTGTAACATTACAAATATACAATTAAAATTGTTGACATTATAATATTTATGCCACCTTGTGCATAATCCATTATCATTTGGTTATTCAATATATTCAATTAATATTCAATTAGCCAATATTTTGGCTAATAGCCAAAATAACCTTAAAAATGTTATTTGAAGGTATACAATACAGACATTTTTCAGCTTCTGATCCTTCCCTTTACATATTAATTTTAAAACTTTATATAGAAGTATACATAACAATATTTCCCTCTTTCTAATTCCTACCTCTGTTCTAAATCTTAATAACTCATATACTATATGCATAATCTATTCCTACCTGTCATCTCATTCATTTTAGTATACCAATTCTTATTTATTTTTTATCATGCTTTCCATATTTTTCCTTTGAAGTCTTATGTCTCCCTGTTTCATTTTTTCTTGTACTAAGTATTTGCTCTTCTACCTTTGCCCCTTGCTGCCAAGTCTTCATCATAACTATAAGTGTCTCTGTCTTCACTTCAAAAATGTCTTTCTGTTTATTCAATTAAATTTTTGAGTCTTTAAATATATTGGCAGCTTGGTCTGTTTTATCTTTTTAGTTATCCTTTCCTTATCCTTATCTTTTGTAGTTTTATCTACTTTTTCCCTTTCTCTACTTTTTCTATTCGAAAGTATTTGAATGCTTATTTTCTTTCCTAAATCTAAATTATTCAGAATGAACAAATGTCAACAAAATGACTTCCAACAAGGTTCTTTATATGTTCTATTCCTAATGCAGTGAGACAAGACCAAGCATCAATCCTTCTCAATGCTATTCCAACTGCAGCCTAATCAGTTCTCCCATAAAATGAACAAACAAACAAAAATCACAGATTCTGCTCTTTTTAAAATTTTAATTACATAGAATCCAACATTATGCCAGGAACTATACACAGAAGCTAATTTCTCCTCTCTTCAATCATTTTGCAAAGTGTTAGCAAGCTGTTGAAATGATCTCCATTTGATCCTCATCACATAAGATCTAGACTGCTTGAACGGGGCTTATGTATTTCTTTGATTCATTTTCCAACTATGGATTTTCTTCTTGGGGCAGGTGAATCAATAGGTTTTATTCTGTCTGAGGTTTTTTGCTCAACTTCCTGCTCTTTGATGATTTGTTTCCTTTGAAACATTCTTGTATTATTCTTTACCCTGTTGTGATGTTTATTTTGGTTGGTTTAGTGTCAGATTTCCATGTCTGCTGTCAACAAAAAGTACAAACTATTAAGCACAAACTTCCATCCAAGGCTTCCTGAGTTTTGTTGAACTCTAGAAAATCTAACTTCAGATACCCCTTCTTTCTTTCCTTGTCAATACTAGAAGACTGGAATGTTTGTGACAGATGATCCCAGAAAATGCTGTCAGAGTTTCTAGATCTAGACCCCAAGAGATCTTTATTATCCCAGGATCAGCTTTCCTCCTCCTGTTGGTTTTGAAATGATTGTCTCAGTCTTCAAATCTCAAAAGGTAAATTTATGTATGCCAGCAATGTGTATTCATGTTTAATAAATTTGAGCATTTGGAGACCAGCTGTACAAATCTCTCAGTAACAAGTCTCCATATTTGCATTCACTTTTCTTGGCAGCTCATGAGATTTTGAGTATAGCAAAACTGTCAGAGCAAGATGTAAAGCATATTTATTTTGTTTAGCAGTTAGTGGGGTTGGAAAGGAAATGTTGTTCCATAAAAATTTCCCAATTTCTGGAGGGTTTCTGGATAAGGAAAAATAGGCTCTGACTTAACAAGACTGACTGGCTGTCTTTTTGAAAAATAAGTGACAGTCATGGCCAAGAGGATATTTCCATGAGTCCATTTAATGTGTTAATTGTACCCATTTATGGAACAGGAGACCCTGTCATGAATAGTTGCATCTTGATTGCCTCCCAATTGGATTTATACAATATGCTTTATGTGCTTTGAAGATCATATGAAAACTGCAACTGTCCAGAATGCCTTTGCAAAGGTAGTAAAAGCCTTACCCATTTGGAAATACTGTAGGTTTCCACTGAAATGCAGGTGGCCCAGACCCTACTAATTTATCAAGAACCATGAAGACTGATGCCTCTGTGAGTTGGGCCATGAATAGGTTGGATCAGATTTAAGGCAGCCATGGTGGCCAGGAACTCTGAATGCCTTATTCAGAACCTGAGCTCAGAGACAACAGATTTAAGCCCTCACTTAAAGAAAAAAAACCTTACTAAGGCTGGGGAACTCCACTGCCAGCCTGAACAAAAGTTAGGGATACATCTACACTGAAGGGAAGAAGGCAAGTCATCAAGAGCTCCCACTGATGCTTATGGGGCCTTGAATCATCTGGCCCCTGAAGGTCATCAGAGACTCAGGAATAACAACTGCCACACTCTCATCCTTACACTGGAGACAGAGCAAACTCAAAATCCAGGAGAGCACATTTCAAAGAAGCAATCCTCTCATTCAGTGTCCCATCCACAATTAGATAATGAATAAAATCAGTTTATTGAAGTTTGACATTTATCAGCAAAAGCAGTGAAGACCACAGTCACCCAAACTCCAGAAACTAGATTGTAGAACCAAGCAGAGTACCAACATTAAATACTAAGGCCATCTTCCTTAAAAGCAGCACATTCTGTCTCTTATTATACTTTTCCAAACCTTTCACAACTACAGTGCCTTCCCCTACCATCTCATTTCTCCTCTCATCTACATCTTGTCCCCCACCTCTCCCATCCCCAAAGCTCTAATCCAACTGTAAAGTACAGGACACAGTTTCTCCAAACTGTGACTTCTCATGGTCTGCCAGCTTTGAATCTTAAGACATGACTGATTTGGATCCATGAACTTCATTTGTAGCTAACAAATGTAGTTAATCCCCCCCCCCTAATTTTCAGTGCAGAAAAATATAAAGTGCTGTAATAAAATATGGTACATATACTATGTAGCTATAGAAAGCTAAGTTTCTCAGACCCAAATTAGATATGATGTGCAAATCATATTTATTTTAATCCTAATTTTAGCAGAATATGAAGGGATGTGACAACCATTTGGCTTGATCTTTGAATTTAAAATATCTTGTCCCCATTTGCTTTTCCAAACATAAAAAGATATCTGCATCATCCACTGAGCCATTTGTCTTAAACTGTGACAGTTGTTAAGGTAAGAAGCAAATGAGAATTAAAAGCTGTTATTTTTCTTTTTTATTAAAAAAAAGGGGGGTGAAAAAGAATCGCAAAATTGATAAATTAATTTGGCCCATTGATTGCTCTCTGGAACACATAGCCCAGTTCTATGATTATAAATATTCCCTAGTGAATGTAACTAAGTTTATTCTTTTGCCAAATATTACATTCTTAGCAACAAATAAATTAGTCTAAAGCTAAGTGGTAAATAATTTATTTGCTATAAAGGACAAGACTCCTAAGTAATAACAAATTCATTATGGAAATATATTTCTTATAAAGTATCTATGTTTATGTATATTTCTAAATTTGTACCAAGTTCAGAAACTCTCTTTATTGGCTCCTGAAATATTGTTTATGTTCTTTTACGTAAATTAATAGATGAGTAAATAACTTACTGTTAATAATTAAACATTTAAGTCCTTGGCACTCTCTGAGCTTGGTAGTTTGCTTGAAGACATGCCATTACTCGACTAAGTAACTTCATCAGTCCTGGTGAGCATGCAGTTTGGTCCCTGCTTATACACAGTAGCTTCCCCTGCCAGTGTTGGTGAGGGTATAGTTTTCTCCTTGGCAGTTCCTTGATTAGAGTATTGTTTTCTGTTTGATTGTGTAACTGGTGTTAATCCCTGCTTATCTGGTTATTGACTGCTGAGGTTGTGCTCTGATCTTTTTGTTTTCTCTTAGCCTTTTTTATTGTCTCTTTTGAATGGCATATAAATGTGGTTTATTTCTGTGTCTAAATCTAAATAAAGGCTGGAACGACGTAAGATTGTTATAGTGCAACTATGTTCATCTGAATATAATTGTGCACCATTTTCACATTAGTGATTAATAAATTGTTTCAATATTAACCTGCAGTGATGCAAAGCCTGCCATTAATGACATATCATTTAACTTGATATCAATGAATAAATAGCAATGCAAAATACTATAGAGTCTTCCCACTCACCAGCCTTCCCTATCTATACAGAGAAAGGAAAATGACCTTGGCATAAGAAGGCCAAATCCATTACCAAAGCAACAAAGGAAATAACAAGCTAAAGTCACAAACAAGCAGAAGTTATTCAGAAACAACTCTGATAGACCCTTCCATAACTCACGTGGGTATAGCAAGGAAAGAAGATACAGCTGAATTATATTTGAAAGATTTGGTTATTATAGCCATTCTCAATAAAAAAAATAGTCTTAGTCTGATTGCTAGTCTGGTCTATCTGATTGGACTGACATCATCACCCAAGCTTGAGGGGATTGTTCAAATGGTGCATGATCACCAGAATTTAACTATAATAGCAATAGCACGTAGACTTATATACCACTTCACAGTGCTTTACAGCCCTCTGTAAGAACTATACTGAGTCAGCATATTGCCCCCAACAATCTGAGTCCTCATTTTACTCAGCTCAGAAGACTGGAAGGCTGAGTCAACCTTGAGACAGTGAAAACTGAACTGTCACCATTCAGTAGAATTAGACTGCAATACTCCATTCTAGCCACTGCATCACCATAGCTTATATCTTTGTGAGCATCCAGCCAATCAAAATGTACCCTTTTAGCCAATAGATGAACAAAAGGAGATGGTAATAATCCATGCTCATTTACAGTTAGCAAAAAATAACTTGCCCCTTGCTTCTATGTGTAAAAAATATTTTAAAAAATGTTTTGACTCTTTTTCATCACAGAACCAAGACATGCAATCTTCCCTATATTTCAGGCCTTTAATATGGTGCAGATTTACAGCCTAGATATTGCAAGCTGGGATGCAGTCAGTCATGGGCAAAACCTGAATACCTTCCATCTCCAGATTCTGTTAATATTAGCAATTATTTTGAGAAGAATTTTATTCTATAGGAGCTATGTTGGCCCAGTAGTTGGAATGTAGTATTGTAGGCTAACTCTGCCACAGCCAAGAGTTTGATGCTCACTGGCTCAAGGTTGACTTAATCTTCCATCCTTCCAAGTTGGTAAAGTGAGGACCCAGATTGTTGGTGACAATATGCTGATATTGTAAACTGCTCAGAGAGTGCTGAAAATCACTATGGAGCAGTATATAAGTGCTATGGCTATTGCTATT
>JAPKID020006827.1:0-10493 GCA_026931265.2 Tropidonophis doriae | reverse complement strand
TTCTACCTGTACACCGCCCCGAGTCCCTTCGGGGAGAGGGGGCGGTCTAGAAATCCAATTAAAGTAAAGTAAAGTAATTTTAAGGATTATACACAAAGAGGTGATTTGAACTTTGATTTTGGAAAGTTAAGAGAGAGAGAAGAAGGCTTTAGTCTAACCACTAATACAGAAGTAAAATGTTAACATTGGCTTTGTTAAAGGATATTTTTGAACAATGCAGCCAGAAGTTAATTTTAAGAATGTCTCCCTAAACAGACTATGTTTAAAAGATGTTATGGAATAGGAACAAATTTTGCTGGATAATATTGAGACTGATCCGAAACTAGATTTAAAAACTACAAGCTATATGAATAATACAGAAAAAGATGCTACACCTGACATACAAAAGAAACTGGCTGATGTTTTAATAATTAAAAGGGATATACAAATAACAAACCAAGAGAGTGACCTAATTTTTTGTATATTGGTATTACAAAGAAGGTTTTTTAAATCTTTGAAGAATTTTGTAAGAAGAGACACACAAAAAATGAAAACAAATTAAGTTCTATGATATTAACGGGATTAAAGATCAAGATTGTTTAAAAAAAACACCTAAACAGATACTTATTATCATAATGCAACCTCTACTCGGGAAATGAAAATAACCACCCAGAAAAGTTAATGTAAAAGATTAAAGAACCTGGGATGGGAATATTGAGTAGTTTTGAGAAATCAAGAATGCATTCTTTAAAGCAGGAAAGCTAAGGCTAACTCAAAGCTCTAGTATACTATATCAAATATATTAATAGTTTATTTAACGTTTGTTTTGTGAAACAGCACAATTCAAATCCCATGACAGTTCAAATATAATTTGTGCAAAAATATTTATTTTAATATGTGTAGTGTTTAAAATAAAAATAAATATACATTAGGATTTTGAAACAATAAGCAATAAATCAAAAATGACTGAGAGTCAGAAGCAGACAGAAATTTTTAATGAACAATCTTGCACAAATAAAATGCTTGGCATGACCAGAAGAGGTTATAACATTAGCCCTTTGCAGTAAGTCAGGTCAGAAAAACCGATTCCTTCAAGGGATACTTGTACTTTATTGTTGAAATTCTGACAGATTCTATCTCCCCACTCATATAATAAGGACAAATAGAAGGGATAATTTTGACGGTTTTGTTTAGGTAATGGCTTTGAAAACCTTATTTAAGGCCATCTCCCCCTTATTAAAGGCCATCTCCCCATTAGTGTTTCAGAATTCAATTATGTCTTAGGTTTAAATAGTCAGAAGAAATAAAATCCATCACTCTATAAAATGTCATCCTTCTTCAAATATGGCAACTGCTTAAAAAGGAAACATACAAATTGTTTGACTAAAACAATCCATTATAGAAATGTCAAATGTAAACAGTAACAAAATATTCCACATAATTTCTAAATCATAAATTAAGTTTATAAACTAGAAATTCTAAATCTGTTTTAGATATAAGTCACATTAATTTACAGAATCCTGAGAATATATTTTGTAAATCCAGTAGAAAATATCTACAGTTCAGTTTCTGTATATAAGCATTAAATTCTTCATGATTGATTTACTTAAAAAATACATTGGAAAATATTTTCTACTTTAGTAAGGCTTCTCAAAGACCCATATTCCTTCACAGTAATTTTTCTGAAAGCACAGCAATTGCTGAAAGTGAACCAATATGTAAATAAAATATATTAGGAAGGTTATTGTTACTATTCTTCCATTTCAAAAAAAATGAAACAAACATGCATTTAATTGATTTATGGCATTAAAGACTGAACTAAAGAATCACTCAAGAATTTGGGAAATAAACTTGTACTCCCTCAAATAAAAAAAAACAGAAGTCATTTGATTATCTACAAGATATAAAATACAAAATATTTGGATACTTACCTGTATTCCCATTCTCTGCTATTTAAAACAAGATGCAATAGCACTGGGCCTCTTCAGAATTAAATTTATTTTTAAAAGCTTCTTCATTTTGTTAAGTTGTCTAGAACAATATATCTAGAACAATAATCATTTGAACATTCTGTAGGCATTTATAGTTATTGACTTACCTCTTTGCAACAAACAACCTGTTTCAGTTTAGCCTGATTAGAAGAAAAAATCTGCCTCTCAGCAATTTGCCTCTTGCAGAAAACAGCAAATTTCACTTTCAATTTCAGTTTAAACATGGGCCTTCCAACGATCAGCTTTGTCAGGCTGCAGGGATTGCCACAGCCTATTGCTGTCTCCTCAAATCCTATTTTCTCTTTTTGCTGCAAAGAGGTAAATTGCTGGGATGCAGCTGCCAAAGGGGGGGGCAGTGCGTGGGTGGGGCTACATTCTGTGTATAAGATGCACCCAAATTTTCACCCTCTTTTAGGGGGGGAAAGGTGTGCATTATACTCCGAAAAATACGGTAGGTTAAGAGCATACATACTGTGATGGCCACAAGCTTTAAAATAGGGGACGGAGGGGTTGCTACCAGGCAGTTGAAGACCTGTCCCTTTTTATATGCATGCAATGTTTGTGATACACATTTTTTAAAAAGTGGGGTTTGATTATATAATTAGGCCTACTATTTTGAAGCCAGTGACTATCGCTGCCTTGTGTTAGGCAGAATTAAATATATCACTTATTTTAAAAAAATAAACTTTTCACTTATTCAGTAAATAAGCAATGGTAGATTCTTACAATTGTTTCCGGACACCTAGATTCATGTTCTTAGTGGACAGTATTTTCTGAGAAATTATAATAGAGCATTCTCCAATAGCAAAAACATTTGTGAAACCAAAAATTATGTCTCTTTCATCATTCTTTTAAATTATAGATTGGTCAATGTTACTTTCAATTTACTACCCAACAAAAACATTTCTATTTTGAAAAAGTAAACCTGGAATATCACTGAACTTTAGTAACACCTCTGCAGATATTCCAAAAGTTACAGATATGCTATTTCATTCCATGCTGACAAACTTTTTGAAAATAGAAAATTATTTTCAGTAGAAATTGAACCTAACTAAAGGTGATTACTACTAATGGATTGCCCATATTGAAAAATAGTTTGCTACATGATCAATACATACAATTGCTATATTTTGAAACAAATGAGAATTTCAAGTGTTTTAAAATACATTACACTAGAATCAAAGTCTATTATAAACCTTTATTGATGTTTTTGTCACAATGATGGATTTCAACAGGTAAATTGAGACTATATAAAAGAACTTTATTTCAAAATAACATCCTATAACATAAATAATAATGCAAGGAATACAATACTATTGGGAGTTAATGTAAACCTCACACCTCTCCCCCAAAAAAGGAAAGAAGTAAAACTGCTTTATAAGTTTAGTTAATACTCAAAAATAAAAGTTTGGCTATCAAGTCTGAGACCACATTTTAAAGACATGTCAATGCTTCCCCTCATCTCCCCAATATGCTTATGACTCTCTAGGGATTACAATCCACACTATGTGAATTTCTACATTAATAGCCAAGATTTAAAGTATTAAGATGAAGAACACCACCAATCTTCTAAATTTTGTTGATAAAGTTTTAAGAAAATACCTATCTGACAAGTTAAAACAAGACAGCATGAACTAATTCAACAGAAATATCAAAAACAATTTGTATTATTATTTCCATTGCAATTTGCTATGAAACAATAGCTTTCTTTTATATTTCCACCTATTTTTAATCAGAAAAAAACTCATTCCCACATTATGGAATCTCCCCATTATTTTTCATAATAAGCTGCAACTCTTTCTTCAATTAAAACTGCTACTGTCAACATGACAAGCTTCATAAATTTGATCGGAATAGAGGAACTAGGAACCTGGCATACATTTGATATTAATCTATCTAATCTTTGAATATTACTATCAAACTTTCTGCAATTTAACACCATGGAAACTTCACAGATCTGAAGCTACATACAGAAAGCCAACTATGAATGCAAAATTCCTAAAGACCTCCAAATATTTGTTAAGCAGTTTCAACAGAGAACTTTGTAGATTCTATCCAGCAATTAAAGTTATGCTAATGACTGCTTAATAAATTAAGTACACATCAACATGTCTTAGAGATACACATGAAATAAATACAAATGTCATCTTTACTGTAATGTAAGTTCTAACTATACTCCAATTTTTTCAATATATAACATATGAAGCATCTCCAAATCAGTCTTCAGATTGGGTTATCACCTGAGCCACTGATAAACAAATTTTTATGAGCACCTCAAGGATAAAGACAGTTAAGTACATAGAATACTAGTGTGTGTAAGTATATACGAGTATGCTATAATGCTCTAGAACACTTCTAAATATCAATTATGCTGTTCCTCTTCAGCTGAAGCAACAGTACATAATGTGTTATGGTTAGTTAACTAAGGCAAATCACAAACTGCATCTTCACAATATATACATTATACCACTGTCGAAGCAACAGCTCAGTCAATTAGCTACTGAGGGGTGTTCATAGTGTATGACATCTACAATTCTTACCAACTTGGGATAAATTGTTAATACACTGCCAAGTTCTGTAACAAGGAAGGCACTTCCTAAGGTAGCCAGAGGAAGTTCTACCATATGTGTCCTGACAAGTTATTCTCAAGTCTACATTCTCTGACATGCCACCTGTTCTCAGAGTGTTCGCCTTCTTAAATCTGTGGACAATCTATCATTATAACTTTCAGGCAGACCTTCCATAAAAACAACATAGAGGTTAGTCTTTCTTCATCTTTGTGATGCCTATTAAAAGACTATAAGGATCTAAAGCAGGGGTGTCAAACTCAATTTCATTTGAGTGCTGTATCAGGATTGTTTTTGACCTTGTGGGGCTGGGGTGGGAATGGTCAGGGTGGGCGTGGTCAATTTGACATCACTTGTGTTGTGGCCCGAGTGCTCTGCCAGTGAAAACAGGCTCCCGAGCTCAGTTTTCACTGACAGAGGCACTGCAGGCCAGCCCTTTGCTGTTACCAGATTGGCCCCTGCAGACCAGATCTAAGTACCCCATGAGACAGATCCAGCCCCCGGGCCTTGAGTTTGACACCCCTGATCTAAAGGGAGAAAAACAGTTTAAGACAGAAGTAGCTGAGGATTCAGAAACTGACTGCCTCTTAAATTAAAATCAACTTTAATTGTGAGCAGAGTTGTACCAGGAAGAGTACACAATGTAGGGATGGCTCCTCGGCTGTCAACTCTTGGTGGAAAAGCAGCTCCCTGCTGTAGCTAGGAACAGCTTAGACCAGCTTTGACCAGCATACCAGCTGGAGCAGAAGGTGACAGAGCTTATCAGTTCATGGCTGAGTTAGTGTAGGTATCCCAAATGAGACTGTCCTTGAAATTTCAATTAGCACAAAGTTCAGCAACTTTCCCATTAATCAGAAAAAGTGGATTGTATCATATAACACTAAAATTATGGAAGCCACATGGATTGTCAGTTTGTTTTGAATGCAATTCAAGGTATCAATGTCATGCCCCTACATGGCTATGGATTAGGCCAGCCAGTCATTTTATTTTAATCACTAATCAACAAAAGGGTCAGGCTAGAAACCTTGCACCCCAAAGATAGGTTTGCTATCCCCACATCTTTATGACAAATTGACTTTTGAAGGCATTTTCTGCAGGTGCTCAACTGCAGATCATCCTCCACAAAGATGGAAGAACCACAATTTCACTTTTAATATTTAAATACCTTTTAAAAGCATGGTTTTTAAAGCTATTGGGGCAGGAATGGAGAATGTACCTGAATCTAGCTGATATTGTACAATACTATGCTTTTATTATTGTATTATTGATACTGAACGTATTTATTACTTAATATACTTTACACAGTGATTACTTGATAGTTATTGTTATGCTATGTATTACATATTGTCACTGGAAATGCTCAGCTAGATAACAGAAGCAGCATGAAAACATACCTAGTACCCAATTATTTAAGATTTACTAACTTTCAATTGCCAAGGCAAAGGGAATATAAAATGTAATCAAAATATAGCTACACTAGGAAAACAATTAAGAGAAAATTATAATACAACCCCATATTGTAAATAAATATAGAACTGAAAGTTATTTTCAATGTTTGCCTAAATTCTTAAAATCTAATGTTTACAGTTAAACAAATGTGCACACTTCTCCAATTGTCATTTCCTACAATTATCATTACTAAAAATACATGTGCAACTGGGTGAATGCAAAAAAAATGGCTCTCTTTATGGAGTGTTTTCTAATGAGATTAAATTAGGAATGTTAAGAAAAACTAATCACAGCATGTAAAGCAATTTCATTTTCACTGACAGGTGGATTTGTTAAGACTAAATTACAGTACAAGTATTAAGAATAACTATCATTTCTATTTGTTACACAATTTAGGAATTTCATTTTTGCTATATGCCAATTAATTCACATTTCAATGCACTTTGAGTGATTTGGTTATATTTAGCAGTAAAAAATTGCTGGCATGTCATTATTATAGATTGCTACTAAATCAGAGTATATCTAAAACTGCTGTTAGGTCACCAATTGTTTTCAAAACCTTATGCTGTCAAAGATAAAATCATACATTACAGTGTTCACTCAAACGTCAAATGAATTTTCATTATCTAGCTTTATCCGAAATTTCATCACAAAATGTGTGATCATATATATTGCTAGATTTTATAATGCTATTAATAATTCTCAAAAGTATTAATTAAACAGTAGAATTGCTATCATACTGTACTATAATCATATTTATATTAATTCAAGGCAGCTATTTTTCAGGGAAAAAAACATTTTAAATTAATATGAAATTACTTGTTTGTTGAAAATAGTACAATGGTAATAATATCTTAGACTTTAATATAATGAACTCCCAATTTTTTAATCAATTGACAATCTAACCTTCCTTACACATCAACCAATACTAATATAATTAATCTAATAACCATTAATCCTAGGAATTAAAATTAACAAATTATTAACTAGGCAAGATTATCCATTATATATCATGAAATATTTTAAAAAGTATGCCAAACCAAGATAGATCAATAGGTTATGATTACACACGCATGCTTCCATTAGTGGAATGAACACCACAAGCGGATTGACTTCTGCTCAGAAGAACTAACTCAGGGGTGTCAATATGGTAACCGGCAGGCTGGACCAGTTGTGTTACCCACCAGCCACGCCTACCCAGCTCTGTAAAGACAACAAATGTCACGATACATTGCGATACATCACGTGACGTTTGACAACCCATGGAGTAAGTGGAAGAGGACAAAAAAAATATTTTTAAGCTCTGATATCAGCTGTTTGAGCTAAAATCTACTCACATAAAATTGGATCTATGTTAGTGTAGTTCAAGTAATCCAAACATGATTTAATTTTAAACTATAAAAAATGAATATGGTTCTGTTAACTCATAAAGCTCTCATAAACATTCTGTTTACCATTTTGTGAACAAATAAACATAGGGAAAAATCTCTGACTTTGCAGATCAAGGACTATAGCTTGAAGCAGTGGATTCAAGTTTGTTCTTATCAGAATATTCCCTAAACAGAGTGTCATCCAAACATTCCAATCAATAAAAAAAGAGGGAACATTATTTTCATCAATTTCCCTCTGTAATGTTTGTGCTATCCTTAAGCTGTTATAGAACATCCCTAAATCCTATGGAACAGATTTTCAGGGGACACCTAGAAAGGAGGGGAAAGGGTGGAAGGAAGCTCCCCTCCTACATCAGCAGAAATGTTTTATCAAACAGTGCTGCAATGGTATATAGATCCAAGCTGCATTACTTTTATATTTAACATGCATTTATTGGGCTTCCTCATGGTTTTACAGAGTCGCACTTACAGTGCTACCATCTAGGAAATGGTATTTATCACATATACAGAACCACTCACCCAGTAAAGGTAAAGGTTGCCCTCGCACATGTGTCCTAATAGTTCCTGACTCTAGGGGTGGTGCTCATCTCCATTTCAAAGCCAAAGAACCAGCGCTGACCCAAGATGTCTCTGTGGTCATGTGAACAGCATGACTAAATGGCGAAGACTCACAGAACACTGTTACTATCCCACCAAAGGTGGTTCCTTTTTTTCTACTTGCATTTTTACATGCTTTCAAACTGCTAGGTTGGCAGAAGCTGGGAAATGTAACAGAGCTCACACCGTTATGCAGCGCTACCTGCTGACCTCTCTGATCGACAAACTCAGCGTCTTAGCCACTGAGCCACATATCCATATCCCCATATCACCCAGTATATATCCATTTTTCCAGGTCCTTTCCAACTATTTAGAGTTATACATTAAGCTTATTTCTCAGATTGCAAATTATTCTACCAACATTTAATATTTCTACCCAATAGACAGAAGCCCTTCTCTAAAAAGCATTCAAGACTGCAGCCCTACATAGTCTTACATAAGGGGATTCCTTTGAGCTCAGTGGTCCATCTACATAAATGTGAATAGATTGCAAACATGAATATCGAAAAGTAATCCTGCATTTCCCTAAATCACATCAAACCAAAGTCCATTAATTTCAGATCCCATTCCCTGAATATATAGTTCTGCACAAAAGATACAACTGAGTTGCATAATACTAAAAATGTGAAATGCTGCATAACAAGACTCCTATACAAACATATTAGATCAGAAAATATGAATCACATTTTCACTTTCTACACTTAAAAGTGAAAAGTTTTAGCTGGGTTATTTTCACATTTGTGCACGCACATGCACATATATACACAGACACAGAATTTAAATATGATTACAAAATATGTTCTAGTACACAGGTTTGCTTCTCAGTGAAAAAGTTTCAGAGAATCCCAAGGCTCTGAGCTAAATTGGGAATGTGAAAGCCAGCGCTGATGACAACAATTGCAAGCTAGAGTCATATGTTGCCAAGAAAATGACAGAAACATGTCAAAAGTCACCAGGAGTTATGTTCCACCTGAATATTTTTTTTACTTTTTTCTAGTTTATAGGGTTGCTTCTAGACATTATGAACAATATTAAAGGGTCTGTATTAATGATCTAGATAAATAATACAAATTGCTATCCTTTTTATTTACAGCATTACAACAAAATCTCTTTACATTTAGGGTAAGCTTGAGGGTCTCCCCCCACAATTTTAAGATTAGAAGTATGAAAACCAAAGTTGTTTCTCCAGAATTAAAATGTACTGTGTTTCTGCAAATAGATGCCTCACCTTGAAAAGAAGCCCTATAACGTTTTGAGCGCATGCAATCAAATTAAACCCTCCCACAAAATTACCCAATTAAGACCCTGCCCACCCCGGGATGCAGGGGGTGGGGTGAGGCACAGGTAAAAAATAAGCTAGGGTGGGGATGGATGGATGAAGTGAAGTGATACTGGTAGATGGAATGCTTTGTTTTTGTCACCTTTGTTTTCATAAATAACTCAAGGCAGCAAACATGTCTAATACTCTTCCTCCTACTCACAACAGCAACTCTGTGAGGGACTGACCCAAACTCACCCAGCTGACTTTCATGGCTAAGGCAGGAGTAAAATTCAGAGTCTCCAAGTTTCTAGCCTGGTGTCTTTAACTGTTACACCAAACTGCCATCATTTTTATTGGTTTTGTATGGCACATACTGGAAAGGGAAAACACACAATCCTTTTTTAATTCCTACCCTATCAAGAGGTAGGACTTTTAATTTTAATTTTTGCTTAGTTTAGAATAAATTGATTTTATGCAAACATGCTTAAGAACCACAATGTGCACTATGTATTTATCAAGCACATATAATAAATGGCTGCAATTTATTGCGTGACAATCAATCATGGCTTTTTGGTAACCCACATTTTAAAAAGTAATGTTTAGCATAAAAAGACCCTGAAATCCTTCATTATTGTATAGCATCTTATATACAGAATAGATTAAACACTGCTAAAGCTTATAATAATTTACTACTATATACAGCAAGGCAATGCAACGAAGTATGGCAACAAAGTGTAGCTAAACTTGTAAAAAATACAATTGTACAAATTGAAGTTCAAGTCTTTGAGCTAGCGTTCTCCCTAATAATTTACACAATAACCAAGTGGCAACAGTTATGAAATACATGCACCACATGCAGCAGCAAATATTTCATAATCAATATACACTAAGAGTGTATATTAAGAGTGTATAATATACAAAGAGAGAGAGAATATACAATATACATGAAGGGTGCTTGTCTGCCTCTCTTCCTTCACACTTCTTTATTTCAAAGTTTGAAATCAAACCAGAGAAGACATTTCAAATGTTTCATTTGGAGACTGGAGAAAACTTCAGACCTAAAGAAACTTCCTCATCTGCTGTTTTTAGCTAAAGTGTATATTGTTTGCCTTTTTACTTCTTTGAGATTCATACCCCGAGAGGATCTATGTAATAGATTAAAAGGGGGGGGGAAGGTGCAACTGCTTGTAGAATTGATTCAGGGTGTTTTTTTTAAGGGGGGGGTTGTGGGGGAGGAGTGATTTTGTTATATTGTACT
>JAPKID020006826.1:0-10493 GCA_026931265.2 Tropidonophis doriae | reverse complement strand
TTTCCTTTTTTAAATTTAATTGACTTCCCTACTTTATAAATCACCATTACTGTGGAACTGCTGGGCAGTTAGAAAATTTTACTACTAACAGAGATACAAAAGTGGGTGATAGGTATAAAAAGATTGACTACCCCTGTTTTAAATCAAAGTGCTAGCATCCAGGGGGAAATAATACATCCGGACTCCCAATTGACCTCATAGGCTTTTAAAAAATAAAAATGAAAATAAAATATGTAGCTCAATGCTTCATTTGGAAATGTGCCCACCTAATGCAGAAAGAGAACCAAGCTAATTCTTTAGGAGGGAAAACTTCTGATAAATCAACGTTTGGCTATTGATTATGTCTCTTTTAGCAACCACTTTAGGAATAGTCAAGCAATTTTTCCCAAGCAGACACTGTGTATCCACAAATGGGCACACCAGTCCAGAAAGATTGAAAATATCTTCAGTAGAAAATCATAAAGGAACAACTGAGAGTATCATAATTTTGGGGTGCTGTCCCCGAAAAACCCCTAATCAGCTCTTGTGGCTTTTTATTCCTCTCTAGTCACAAATGAGTATTATGAGACCATCAGGTAACAACCAACAAGACTTAAAACATCATACTCTCCACTCAACATCCTTACACTTTTACCCTACATTTTTTACTGATTCCCTTCCCTATATATTAAGCTATTATTTTGGTAGCTGGATACAGGTCATATAGTAACACTGAGAGTGAAATGAAGGAGGAAGGCCGTGCGTGCACAGCTACCATTGCTTTATTAGAAACAGTTCCAAACATTTCCTGTGCTGAAAAGTAACCACGCTGGGAAGAAAGAGAGAGATCATCGCCAGATGGCTATAAACATCTCAAGTTAAAAATAAGACGTAACTTTCAAACTAATTCAAAAGATTTCTAATTCACAGAGACTTAATGTTGCCCATTTGGTATACAGCTCAAAAATGCATGGAATGCTGTAAAACATATAGGCCACAACACAATGGTGTTCTTCCTTTGTTGTTGGCACTATCAGATGTCATCCATGCAAAAGCCTAAAACTGACCTTTCCATAAAACTTTTGTATGAGTATAAATAGAACCGTTGGAAAATCATGGGCTTTTTAAAGAAAAAAGAAAAAAAGAAAAAAGGCAATGCGCAAAGAAAATAATACTTTTCTATAACCACTTAATGACAAGAGAATTACTTTTTTTACTCCTTTATGAGTTGTTTTGATAGCACTTTTCAAACATTATAAAATTGTACCTAAAAGGAAAAGAAAATGTTAGTTTGAAGCATTAAATGGAGTATTTTATTTTTGTTTTTCTATCCTCCCCTTTTTTTCCAAAGAGAATGGAAAAGATGTTAATCTCATCTTCCTCCCCTACTGAATGTTTCTTTTAAAGAACATTTATCAACATTGGCTTACCTCATAGCACCACATGTAGGAAGTATAGTACTAAATACACACACACAGAAATACACACACACACACATATATATGTACATACACACACATATGTGCAAAAGTGGATTTAAGAATAAAGTGTCTGATATCTTCTCATCAGCAATTTGGTCCTTAGAACCTTGATCTATTAGCGTTCTAATTTATTTTCATATTACTGATTGTTAATACTTATATTCACCTTTTCATGATATGTGACCAGGTTGACTAGTAACAATAACATCAAAGTAATTAAAAGGAGAAATCAAATGCTGCTAAAATCCCAGAGTCACTTCAAAACTAGATGGGTGGCAAATAAATAAAAATAACAAAAATGAAAACAAGAATCAAATTGAAAAAACAACCTTTAAATCTTTGCAAACAATAGCAAAAAAGGGGGTGGTGGAAATCTGTCAATGAATTATCTATACATCATCACTTGAGGCAACTAAAGATCAATGAACTTGTGCATCATCTGTGAACAATAAAATTAAAAACCAAGAAAGGGAGGGAGAAATCTCCAAGCATTACGTAGCCCAAAGCACTGACACATAAGGAGGGATCAGCAAGCTATAAATAAAACAAATTAAAATAGTAAACAAAAATTCCTCTTCCCAGAAAACAATAAGGCTAGTTCAAAATGTTGGTTGAGTATTGGGAACTGTGAGAATTGAAAATTTGGGCAACAGGAAGGAATGGAGTAGAATATGTGGGGGGGGGATGGGGGGAATCCTATAACATGTTTTTATAATATGCTCCTTATTTTTTCCTCTCTTACGCACATAGAATTCTTAAGTAGTTTGTACGCCAAATATTAGTACTTTATATTACATGAAAAAGAACTCTAAAAAAGAGTAAATACTAATTATATATTATTAATTATTTGTTTAAAATAATACACTTCTGAATACAGTATCAACTCATTTATTGTGGAATTAAATCCCAGTTCAGGGCAGGAGCCCTAATACTTTGAGAAATTTCTCCCACAGTTCTATTTTTTGAAATACAAAAGTTGAAAAAATAGAACAGAACATTCTACCTAGTTTAACTGGATTTTGACAAGAATTTTTCTCAGGGTGCTTTTGCCTATTGCTAGTTTCTACTTAAATCTTCACAAATTCATTCATTCATACAAACACTACATCTTTCATTCACTAAGGATGTCTTCAAATAAACATATAATAAAGCTACAGATAATTCAAGTGCTATCTCTAGAACAAATTATGGAGGGTTGGATACCTATTTAGTGAGTTATTTTCTTCCTTTAATACGTTTATAAATAATAAATTTATAGATTTATATTTTTTTAATAAATAAGTCAAGGAAGTAAACATATTTTTCCTCCTCCTATTTTCCCCATAACAACAACCCTGTAAGATGAAGGGCTAAGAGAGAGTGACTGACCCAAGGTCACCCATCTATGCATTTTTCATTTAATTTGGAACGCCAAAACATTCAGGTTTCCTGGAAATTTCCCACCTAAAACTTCAGCTTTTATTATACTTCATTGCCAAAGACATACAGTACAATAAGAAATATAGATAACAAGCTGATAGAGTAGAGTAAAGAGATAGTAAAGTAAAGCAGGAAAGAGTTATTCAAAAGAATCAGTAAAACATACTGGAAACAAACAGGATTTTTTTTTCAAAACTGAAATAATTCATCAGACAAAGCACATAATAGGATACTGAACTGAAATGAGACATAAAAATCGTATATATAAAATGGCCCAAATGGGTCATTTTATTTTTGATTAAGAAAATAGGAAAAATGGAATATCTGCCAGGCATGTACCAATAAAGTCAAAGTATCCCCCCTCAGTGCTCAGAATTACAGCATGGACAAAAATAAGAGGCTGGGAGGCATTGGTTCTGAAATATGTTTCAGTCAAAAAAGATATGCTTCTAAAATAAAAGGGTTCTGTAGAAGGACGAAGATTCCACTCTAATTAAGATTTCCATGTAATGTATGCTTAACATGACAAACATCATTAATATCATTCAATATAGTCCATTAAGTTATTACAACAATTCTTATTAGGAAAAGCTGGAGACATTCAGACATGTCATCTATCAACTCTGTTTTCATATTACAGCATGTGTTTGTGCTCCATTTTCCAAAGTTGTAGCAATGCAAAAACATCAGATCCAGGGGTGAAATCCACTTACCTTTGCTACTGGTTTGGTAGCAATGTGAGTGTGCACACGCACGCACCACCTCCGTGCATGTGCAGTACTTCCCATGCACATGCAGAGTGTCAAAAAGGTAAGTAAGCGAACAGTGGGTGGGAGGGAATCTGCTGTGCCACACGATTTATATTAGCTAGAAAGCAGGAAATCCTGCTTTCTAGCTAATATAAATTGCACATCACAGCTGATCATCAGAAACCAATTGCCCTAATTGGTTTCATTTATTTTACTACTGGTTCAGGTGAACCAGTTCGAACCAGTAGCATTTAACCCCTGTTCAGATACAGAAAAGACAACATTTTTATTTTATTTTTTTTATTTTTCGGATTTATATCCCGCCCCATCTCCCCTAGGGGACCTGGGGCGGCGCACAGAAATATAAAAATATAAACAATGCAGTACAAACCATTTAAAATAGATTAAATTAAACAAATTAAATCTGTGCAGGGTGATACAAATACATTGGCATCTTAATATACAGTTTGTCTTCACCTAAAATGTACAGTAACGTACGAACAAACTGAATCTTAACGAGGGATTCTTAACCTTGAAGGTCCAAGGAGAGATTTCAAGCGATCCATGAACTAGGATGGGGAAAAAATTCCAATGCAACAGGATTTCAAGTCTTGTAACTTTCAAAACAGGGATATCCACTCTTGGCAACTTTCTGACTAGTAGACTTCAACTCTTGCTGGGGAAATCTTGGAGTTGAAGTCCACAAATCTTAAAGTTGCCAAAGTTGGACACCCCTGCCTCAAAACAAAAAACTGAAATCAACTGGATGTCCAACATGATATATTTGTTACTTTTAAAATATTTTGATAACTATTTGGATGGAGCATAATTATTTTTCTTTATAATAATATTTATATGTTTGCATTTTATGTTAAGCATTTAAATTCATTTTTTTCTGAAAAGAGATTCATAGATTTCACCATAGGGACCTATGCATGGAAATATTAAGCACCCCTGGTTTGGATCATGTCACAAATTAGGAGTTCCTGCATCCACTTTAACTGTCTTTTGCTACAGTAACAAATGCAGATGTTTCTCCATTCCCCAAAAGTACCACAAGAGAGGGAAGAGATTTCTCAGGGGTCCTTCTCCTTCCCTTTATATCACAATCTGGTCTTGCATCCTCTCTACCCCATGAGTATTATTTGAGGAAAAAATACACAATTTGGCAGTGATGCATTCATGTACATTTGTTGACACAGCACTACCCACTGGTTAGCTAATTAGCCATATTCACTCATGCTAATAATGTCCATACCTGAAAAAATTGTTAGTAAACAGAATGAAGCCATTTTGTTGTTTATTTCAACAGTCCATTAATAATTTAAAAGACGGAAACAGGTAGCATAAACAAAGTTAGCTCTTTCACATTGTTTATGGTTCACTGTTGCGCATTTCACATAACACATTGTTTATATGTCACCTGCTTTAGTCTTTTCAATTATCAGTGCGCCTCTTCATTTTCTTCAAAAATACGGCAAACATACATTTAAAATTTATCAGTTTCAGTTCACTGAACTCTGCCATTGGCCCCACATATGGCCGATAGGTTGGAGCTGTTTGGAAATATCATTTCCTTTCCATGCATTACATTATGTCTGCTACCCAAAGTGCCATGCATTTAACACTGGGACTGTTCATCCCCATGCTGGAATAAGCAGGAGGGGTTTCTTGTCATAAAGATTTTTAACCTTTTTAATCCAGAGCCCCATCAGTGCTTCCCCATCATCAGGCAAAAGCTAATGTGTTTATTGTCTTTCACATGCCTCTCTAAAAATCAAAATATGTGCATATGTAACTAAGGAAAAAACATTCCCAAAACTTTGGCACTGTTTTGGCTCAATACCAGTTTATACACTATAAAAGTTCTATAGATACTGTAAACAATGGCAAATGCTATAATACTTATAGGCCCAGAAAGCAGGAAGCTGGACACCTGAACAAACCTGAGGCAATTGGGTTGCATATTATATCCCACTATATTCTAACAGACTTTTCCTTCCATTATGTGATACAGGAAAAGAAGGTTATTTTACTGAACTCCAAGAACGCTGGTTTCTTACTGCTGCTAACTTTAAAAATCCAGATCCTGGATTTAGGCACATACACGCATCAACAAACTCACAGTAAAACATAAGGTTTTTCCTTTACAGTTTAAGGAGGGGGAGGAGGGAAAGTTTCACACAGTTTCCTCTACTTGACCTGGTGTAAATTCCATCAAACTTCAAAAACAATACTTGGAGGGCCTGGAGGATGCAGTCCGGAAATTGAGGAAAGACTTTTCACAAAGTTAGGAAATCTTTTGGGAGAGAAGACATCAACTGCCTCACAGTTGCATCCAGATGATGTGACTGAATGGCAACTGGATAAATAATAAGATTTGGAGTGGGTATTGTTGTGAGTGTGGCATGGAGTACAGAGGAAGAAGATTAGTCCTCAGATGCAGAAAATGCACTAGGTTATTTGAGGGGCTGACTGTTCACATAGTGTCAGCTCGTCCTATGAGTTCAGCTTGTTTTGGGTGCTTCAATTAAGCGATGCCATCTAGTGGGATCCAGGAAATGGATCTCCTCCTTTGGAAAATTATCCCCCATGTAGATTGTTATGGTACCTTTAAGTACTTTTTCTAATGTTGCTTTCCCCCCTCCCCAAGCCATGGAATAAGGTAAGGTCCTGGGCAGGGTTTAAGTTGGGTGTCATATGGTTGGAAGATATATTGCCCCTTAAACAGTGGTTGTTTTCTTTTTTAATATAATGTTTCTTTTATTGTGTGAAGCCACCCAGAGATGTTTTGGTATTGGGTGGCCTAGAAATGTAATCAATCAATCAATCATACACACAGATAAAGCAACGATCCTTGCATCAATGTCTAGAACTCTAAAATGCCTTAAAGATTGCATCAAAAACACTTAAGAGGATGACAGTGAGATGTTCAGGAGCAACTGTTTACCTTACAGTGTTAGAAAAAATTGTGGGATTAAAATATAGGAAATTATTTAGTGTGGTTCATGAATGCCAGCACCTGTTTAGAAAGAATAATGCCTATCAGAAGAAAAATCTCTATTTTTCCACTGATTTTGAAATTGTTGTTATAAGTCTCCTTACATTCCTGATTTTTTTTTTATTCATTCCACTAAGGACCCATTAAGGAATAGGAAAGAAGAAAAGCAAAAAAGAGGCACGAATACCCTCCCCAAAAATGTGAAATGTATGCTATTGTGGTTAAGCAATCTGTATTTATTTTTTAAAATGCCACTGGCTATCAATGAATATTTTGTTTTCCTTTGATCATAAAAAAAAAACAAACAGGAATAAAAGGGGGATCTGTTTTTTTAATGAAAAGAACAAGGAGAGAAACAACAAAGGTAGGTTCTATTGTGTAATAATCAGTCTACATTTCAATGAATAAGTAATATTTTTCACAAGCTGAAGTTAGATAGTGGATTTATTTAACCTTTGAGGGTCAGGTAATAAATACTAAATGAATTATTCAACCCAATTGCTAATCAATACAATTCAGTGATATATTTTTTGTGTTTCATAAAAGGTTGTACACTAAAGGCAGTGAGCAATTATGGAAATTGGGCCCGAGTGGCACTCAATTCTCCTGTTACTTGAAACCCCGGCACCACTACCTTGACAGCAAATCGATTAGTGCACTCGTGAAGCATCTCTGTGACCTCTGACCTGCTTCCAGCTCCATCTGACAGCTTAGAGAGTATTTTATATTTATTTTATTGAATTAACTCCATCTTGCCCGCATGGCACTTCAGGCATACATACTTTAGAAGAAGGCTACTGATCCCTTAAAAGCTATGCCTTGTAGATTCCACCAAAAATAAACTCTTGTGATGAATCTTTACTACATTGCAATTTGCTGAGAATGGTGTCATTTCATGACAATCTGAAGGATAATAAATGACACAAAGGAGTCCCCAACACATTCAAATGGCCTCCTTCAATACATGAAAGGTTGGGCCTGGAAAAAGATTCCCAACACAACTTTTCTAGATTAACTTGAAACCAAGCTTAGAATCTTTTAACACAAAGAAGTCACTAAATATGTATAACAATTTCCCTCAAGAAGTAATTACAAGCCACACATAAAGGCATTTTAGAAACTGAAATTATCTATCTATAACATCTAGTGGGCCCAATGACTTCAGCAACAAGAATGATCATGCTGTTTTGTTCTACAAATTATGCTAGGAAAGTGGGTTATATATTTTAAATACATAAATAAAAAAAATATAAGAATACTAGTATTCACATACATGTGTTTCCTTCAACAAAGGACTCGAGATTCCTGGAGAGCCATTGAATACACTGAAACATTATGCAGGCATGGAAATCAACATAACACAAATCCTGCCAGGGCAATGTAGCAGGTGAGGGTCTGTCGTCCTTTGTTCTAATTTCTGTGTAACATTCTAGACACAAAGGCATGTTCAGATGGACAGAGAACTGTCTATACTTCCATATTCATTCCCATTTCAGGGCCTTTTAGAAGCTCTGGAGACAAAATCATTGTGTTCGAATGGCTAACTTGAAAATTCATTGCAACCAACGGTTGTTTGCTGTGGTAACAGTTCATTTGGTAATCCACTGTGATAAATTCATAATAAACAGGTGAAGCTTAATAAATAAGTGAAACAATTGTTATTTCTACAGAAACAAGCAGAAGGCTGTATAGATGTTTTCAAAATGGCAAGATAAATCTAGAAAGGGGCCAAAAGGGGCCAAAGAAGTGAGTGAACATGGGACTTGGCTAGTGGAATGGTGAGTATAGCATCCCATTGGTCAGTGCAAATTCAAGACATTTTTTCTTGCCTGGAGATGGCCTTGTATGGATCCAATCTGTTACTATTAAAGAAATATAATATACAATGCATGCATATTGAACATTGATATCATGCCTTTCTTGTGAGCTTTCAAATGGTGTGCCTGGTTCTCCTTATACCTTGCTATCATCTCATAGCATTCTTGTCTACAGTACTTAAAATGAAAGAAAGTGATGGCTTCAAGTCATGTAGTGGGTCTTCCCAGCTCTAATCCAATATTTTACTATACAATACTATCAACTATAGTTCTTTGCTTACTCACACTGAGTAGAGGCATTTCCTACCTCTTTGCAGTATTAAGAGGAGTTTCCTGCAACCCAATGAAGCACCTTCACCCACTCAGAAAATCCCAAGATGTTTACCCTAACATTACAACACATGTTTAAGCAAACTAGAATAACTTTCATGTGTTTTGCAAAGTTCCATACATCTTATACAACTGTATGTTCACTCTCAAAATTTGTGCAGTTTAAGTTATTCTTAAATATTATATGATTTTTCAGAAAAGCATGCAATGTTATTTTATACTATGTGTGATGTTGTTTTACTATACTATAATAGTATAGATGTTGTTATACTGTACTATAGTAGTTGTTATACTACAGTATTTATAATTGATGTAGGATTACATGTATACTTGTACATCTTTCCATAATAAAATGGCATGGAAAGTAAGACACTTCAACTTTCTACATTTTTATTGGCATGATTCTTTAACAGGAATTATTGTGATTCCTGAACTAATAAATTCACTTTTCAGAATAATTCAGCTATAAAATTGCCATCATGTAATAGAAAGTTCCATGTTCCTTAATTTTATTTTTTTTGTGAATACTGATATTTTTGTTATCAAGCAGGTTCATACTATTTAAAAACTTCCTCAAGTATATTTGCTCAAACAGAGATCAATAACCCATCAGAGACAGTCATGCTAACACAGCTACATCTAGAAAAAACACTTGTTCTGAGTAAACATAATTGCCAAAACAATATAAAATGACATTGTTGATACAATTGTTGATACAAACAAACTATTATTTGTTACATGTATCTTATGCCAACCTATCTCTCCAATGAGTAACATACACAGGTGCAGAATTCTGGTTGGTCAATTCTCACAACTCTATTTGGATTCTGCTCTAACGTGGCCCAATGCATATTTCATTTATTTAAAAGGAAAGAGAGTGGCACATAGAGTTGGATGCTTTTGTGCATGTTTATCTAATCCCTCATTTGAAATAAATAAAACAAATTGCACATATAATAAGTCTGAATATACCTTGGAGTTCATGGCTTACTGCTAGGTATATACTTGGGGGGAAAGGAGGGTTGGAGAAACTGAGCCAATTTAGTACAATACATACAATATAAGTTGATAATGGAAATCTAGAGGAAAAAATAAATCCCCAACTCTATCACTATCTATACTATCTATAGTATGTTAGGAAAACAGAAAGCAGAATATTTTCTCAAAAGAACAGGAAATAAGAAAGCACACAGGAGAAAAATGTATGCCTAATGGGCACAGTTAAAGAGACTGTGTTTCAAGAAGCAGAAATATTGTCCAAAATGGAAATTTGATCTAAGTGAAGCCAACACAAAGTACTTAGAGCCAAAAGAGATATAGGGGCATCTATTGTGCCAATTCTGTACATACAAAGGGCATAAATATTGGCGCACCTCTGCTGTAAACCTTCCACCAACCATTACATTGTGAGAGGCTAATTCTTGTCCTCCAGAACTGGGTATTTTCAGCCCTACACCACATTAATGTGAGAAGCACTTTCAGATGGTGTCGAAAAGCTGCTGCTCTCATCCTCAGACAGCCAAACAAGAGGTAATAGGAGGAAGGAGGGACTTAAATATTTAATCATCAAAATCTGCAAAGACTCAGAGCCAATGCTTTGTAATCCCTCTCATACCAGTATCTCTGGAAGAAGCCCTGAAAATGGTTGAGGAAGGAAGGAAGGAAGGAAGGAAGGAAGGAAGGAAGGAAGGAAGGAAGGAAGGAAGGAAGGAAGGAA
>JAPKID020006825.1:0-10494 GCA_026931265.2 Tropidonophis doriae | reverse complement strand
TATGTGTATCAAGTCTGGTTGAAATTGCTCGAGGCGTTCCACAGTGATGTTGGAACATACACACACAACCATTTTTATAGAGTGAGATACAGAAGGGAATATGCTAAAACATTAATGCTATACTTGATTAGCACCATTCGGTAGGGAGATCATCATCTGTTAGAAATTCCACAACTTGGAAAGAGGTATCTTTGGAAATGCCTGTTATGTTCTCTGAAAGGGATACTGCCTACTGCTCTAGCTTCAAGTTGTACTGGCTTATGAGCTGGTACACCAACTTCTTGTCCAAGCTGGCATGTTTCTCCATTCTTTTCAGTGTCCCTTAGCAATTTTTACACAAGATGCTGCAAAAATCAGTACATAAAAAAGCGAGGAAGAGAATGAGTTAAAAGCACTGGGGGCTCTGGTATCAATATAACTTAATCATGGCTCTGCAGTACCAAGCAGTTGAAGCCTCAAAGTCCTTCAGAACCGGAATTATAGGATTGCACTAGAAGTTATCACTTTTCATTTTGTCAGATTTTATTTCTTAAAATGGGGTCCAATATTTTCTGCTCAAGTTTTCAACTGCTCATAGAAAAGGACGCTCCATCTTTCAAAAAGCCTATCACTTTCAAAAAGCCTATCACTACAAGCACAATAGTTTTGTTATTTTAAATAAGAGAGAAACTGCATAATATTCTGCATAGATAGTCCTCGACTTATAAGTTTGTTTAGTGAGTGTTTGAAGTTGCTACGGCACTGAAAGAAGTGACTTACAACCATTTTTCATACAAACCTGGCAGCATCCCCATGGTCAGGTGATCAAAATTCAGGCGCTTGGCAGCTGACTCATATTTATGACGGTTACAGTGTGTCCCTGTAACCTTGTGACTTTCTAACAGGCAAAACCAATGGAAGAGCCAGATTCAGTTGTGTTACTAACTTAACAATTGCAGTGATTCACTTGACAACTGTGGCAAGAAAGGGCCTAAAATGGGCAAAAGTCACTTAAATGTCTCGCTTAGTCACAGAAATGTTGGGCTCAATTGTGGTTGTTAAGTGATGGGCTACATTTATATGGAATAGCTCTTTTCAGATGACCTAGGTCCAGAATGAAAGCCGTGCAGGGGTGGGCTGCTGCGGGTTGGCACGGGCTCAGGCGATCCTCTAGCTAAGGGTCCGCCCAGTTCAGCAAACCTGCAAATACCACCGCTGGCTGGCCCAGCCCCAACCCTCCCAGGAGTCTCCACGTGGCCCACTTTGGATGCCAGGTAAATGCGGCGCCTGTGCAGAGGCTCAGGTAGGATGAAAAACAGGCCTCCCTGAAGCTCCGGAAGGCTGGAAACAGGCCTGTTTCTGGCCTTTGGAGCCCAGGGGAGGCTGTTTTCACCCTCCCAGAGGCTCGAGGAAAGCTTCTGGAGCCCAGGGAGGGCAAAAACACGCCTGCCCCCCCCTGCCCCGCTGTGGTACAGGAGGCCGACTAGGCTATGCCCACCCTGGCCATGTCCACCCAGCAACCAAGCAGAGAACCTGTTGCTAAAATTTTGGAAGCCCACCCCTGAAAACATGTGTTCCAGGTAGGGAAGTTTTGGGGAGAGGAGGCCAAGACAGCAATGATGGCAGCTTGAAATGGCTAAACACAGTTACAGGAAGGAAGGCTCTGAGGAAATTGATGGCTAGGCAATGCGCAAGGCGTGCAGAGAAGCTGAGATGTAAGAAGCACCAGGCTCATCCATATCAGCCAACATGACCTTTCCAGATTTTATTTCATGCAAACTCCAGAAATTACATCTTCGTTGTCCAGAACCATAGTTGATCTGGAATGCTTTGGTACGACTTTGGGGAACTCATAGTTTTAGGGTTGAAATAAAACCGTTTACCCAACAATACATCAAGATAAAATTTTACGTACTGCTATAATCTCCATATCCATAATAGTTATTGTAGCCGGTGTAGTCATAGCCTCCGTAGCCTCCATAACCTTGACTGTTGTATCCATAGTTGCCGTACCCCTGGTTCCAATAATTACTGTATCCTGTGTTCCAGCTTTGACTGGAGCCTACAACAAAATTGCAGCAAGAGAATTAAAACAAACCTGAGTTTTTATTTGATATTGCATTCAAAGCAAACTGACCCTTCGAAACAGTAGTTTGTTTCCAAAAAACAGAATACATATTCCTAATGTGTACAAAATAAATTATGGATTTATATCCATAATTATGTGCAATATACATAAATTTGTATGTTGCACAAATTTTATGCTAACGCATGATGATTAAGCCATGCACCCTGCAGCTCAGGTAGTAAATAACATGGCAAAATATACCCAAAGTTTGCTGGTGAAGTTGCCATCCAAGCAAAAATGACAGGGACCTTTGTTGAAGCAAGCTGCTTCACATTTTTATATTTTTTTTCTTACAAAAAGAAAAGGTATTAAAAAGAGAAAATGGAAACACCTCAGCAATCTCCCTCTTGCTACCTATTTTACATTTTATTATGGAGGGAGGGGGTAGCAGAGCATAGACAAGCAGGCCAAAAATGGGGGGCTAACCAACATTGAGACCAACTCTTTCTTGTCTGGATTCAGGGGAGAAATTCAGGTAAAGGAGTACACCAAATAATTGCTTGTGATGCTGGTTAAGGAATTTTTCATTGACCTAATTTTACACAGGCATGGATTTTGAAGTCACCGTTAACTATTAAAATGCTGCACAAAAACAGTCTGCATGTTTCATTTCAGACAAGCCAATGAGGAGTTTTTTATGATGGTGCAGCGGCAGCTGGATCACATTGTGCCACACGTGTGAATGTGTTACATAACTTTTCCAACTGTTCAAAATTATCCCCTCTAGCAGTTCCTTCTAAATTTGAAAATAATGCCACACAAATTAATCTCTTCATCTAAACAAAGCCAGTGTCTGAATTATTGACAAGAATCGTGAAACTCAAAAACTCTCAGATATATGGAAAAGATCAGCATTTTTTTTAAAAAATGCAGAAACCTACCTCCACCACGGCCACGGGTTCTTCCAGAAAAGCCGCCTCGAGTTCCCCACTGCTGTTGCTGCTGATATTGCTCTTTTGACATTGCTACTTTTATTTCGCACTGAAATATTTAAAAAAAAGAGTCAACCGATTATTTTGATATTTTTGTGACGTGTCAATCAATTATCTACTCCACAATATCATCTTTACCTATGATGTTAATGCTTCTATATTCACTGGGGAAGGCAAAGCAATATATTCCTCATATAATTTGCCAGTGTAATTGTTTAAAAAGCTATGTCAAAGAAAATGCAAATTTATTTTTTTTTAAAAAGGGTTAGCATCACATCACAAGTTCTCTCAAATACCTTGGTAAGAATTATGCATGTTTCAGCAGTACCTACTTAATGAGACAGGTTTAATGTTTTTGTAATTGGCAAAATGCTATTAAGTGTTTGCTTTTGATTAACTTAATTTCGCCAAGTAATATATGCTCCAAATACTGTTACTAGGGGAAAAATTGTGAAAGCAAAAAAACACCATTAGTAAAATATTGATAACCTTAAATTACCATACACTGCAGAAGAATCTTTTTGAAATTACTATCACCATTAATAAATTACATCAAATCAAAAGCGATTAGAAAACAGTAACTCTTATTGAAGGGGAAAAATGAGACTACATAACACAAACACACATTCACTGTACACAAAGAAACATACACAAAATAATGTAACCTATGGCGTAATAGAGAAAAAAAACACATTGCAGCACATAGCACCCCTTATTAATTTTTCTCGTTCTGTAAAAAACATGCAATCTCTTTCAAAACTACCAACTCATTGGTGTATAGATTGAACGAAGATCAAAGGACTGTGTGTGGTTAATCACAGATAATGATTCCACGTAGTTGTTCACCAAACAGAGGGTTTTTGAGAAGCATGCAAAAAAATGCATCACACTTGTTACAAGTGTAGCTTCATCCAAGGAATCCACACCAGCCTCTCCATTTGTGTTCTCTCCTGTCTATACTGCAATCTTCAAAGCACTGACCTGAACAAACAGGATTCGCTTTCTAAAAAGAAGGCGTTTTGGAATCATAGCTTGAAACATACTTTACTAAGACCAACGTTATGATATTTTTTCTCCATGATTTTCTTCACTGGTTCTTCATCTTTGAAAGTAATGAAGCAAAATCCTCTGCGTTTATTGGTTTTGTTGTCCATAGGAAGTTCTATTGATTCCACCTGATCAATATACCAAATGAGATTGATAAAAAATCAGTTATTCTGTAGTCTGATTGTTATAAAGCTTAACAGTCATTTATTATTTACTAATGTTAAGCAACCACTATACTAAATAATCTGACAAAACTTCCAATCAGACCAGTTACTGAGTTAGAATGTAGAATGTTTATACTGCTGATCATACATGAACTTTTATTTATTTACAAGAGTATACATAAAATTGGTAATTACCAAAATCCATATAAAATCCAGCTCAACCTCTTTATAAATCATTACGTCTATCTATACACTCATTAAGACAAAGTAGCTCTATATATTTATAATTTCACTTTTACAAAAAAGATGCCTAAAATTTGACTCACCTCTGCAAAACTTACTACCGGTACTTACATTTAATTTGAAATGCCTGTTCATATAATAGAATTTCTTCTACAATAAAATGAATGCAATTCCCCCTCTCCATTTAACTCAATGCTAAAATATTTATTGATTTTAGTGAAGTTGGCATTACCTCATAATTCCAAAAATGATCACCAATACAATTATGACATTCTAATCAGTGACAGATCAATGCTTAAATTGGCTTCTGGGTGGAAAAAATAAGGCATCCCAAGAAGCACTTGGTTTATAATATTTTAAGATTATAAACTCTATGCATTTATGCCCTCTAATTGAAGACAAGATTAAAACTGGTATTTACATAAACAATTGTGAATCAGACAAACTGGCCAAACTAATACCCAAAACAAATACAGATAGTCCTTGACTTACAACAGTTCATTTAGTGACCGTTCAAAGTTACAATGGCACTGAAAAAAGTGACTTATAACCACTTTTCACACTTATAATCTCACCCCTAGTGCCCACATGATTAAAATTCAGACACTTGGCAACTGACACATATTTTATGATGGTTGTAGTCTCCCACGGACAGGTGAGGTACCCTTTTGCGACCTTCCAACAAGCAGAGTCAATGGGGAAGCCAGATTCACTTAACAACCGGGTTGCTAACTTAACAACTGCATCTATTCACTTATCAACTGTGGCAAGAAAGGTCGTAAAATGGGACAAAATTCACTTAACTGTCTCGTTTAGCCACAGAAATGTTGGGCTCAATTGTGGTCATAAGTCAAGGACTATTTGTACTACATTTTCTTCTTCAAAAGTATTATACCATTATCTAAATAATTAAGAATTCTTTAACCAAGACATGAAAACAATTAACTCACCTCACCAAAACCTCCAAAATATTCCCTTATTTTCTCTTCTGGCGTATCTGGAGATAAGCCACCCACAAAAATCTTTTTCACTGGTTCTTTTGTTTTCATTGCTTTAGCTCTTTTAGGATCAATCACTTTGCCATTCAGTTTGTGCTCTTTCTGATCCATAACCTGAAAGCAATTTTTCTTTTTTTAAAAAAGGTTTCCAAAATAAAACATATTACATTTTTATGACTATAATGCAACAACCCTTATCTTATAATTTGTACCATCTTGGAATTAACAGAACCTCAAGAACTGGCACAATATTTTCACTTTTTCATTACTGATGTGTGCTTGTCTGTTTATTTTGTTTATTAAACTTATATGCCACCCATCCTGCCTGGAGATGATTCTAGGCAGCTTGTCTAGATAGAAATAAATAAAAGCAACCTTACCTTTTCCACACTCTCAGATTCTTTAAACAGCACAAAGCCAAAGCCTCTTGACCGCCCTGTAATTGGATCTAACTTCAGAGTGCAATCTACAACTTCACCAAATTTTGTGAAGTAATCCTTAAGATCCTTCTTTGTAGTATCCCAGCTAAGGCCGCCGATGAACATTTTTCTGTAGACACAATTGAGTTTAAAGCTGTAAATTATCAACACTATATAGCAGTGTAAGTCACAAGTATACTATAGTCCTTTGAGGTTCCAAGATTACACAAATATTTAAAAACAAATCATCCATGTTCACAATCACCTTCTGTGACCTAAATGCACTAGAAAAATGAAGTGGGTCTGGAATTTATTCTTTATGTTAATATTTAAGAGAAGTAAGTATACAGTACAGCTGAAATGGCCACACACACAAACCCCACTGATTCTATCAATGAATCTTGGGAAGAGGCAATTCACGCCAAGGATCTTATTTTTCAAAAACTTCTATAGCTAGTGGCTGATCTTGGAAATGGAAACTGTTCCGTCAGCCTAGTATAACTGCATGAAGAGAAAATCAGGAAAAGAAAAGCACCTTAAAATTAACTACGCCTAACAGCTGCCAATGTGTCTGAAAAATTCTCTCAGAACAGATTACACACATTGTATTTTTTAAATAGCAAAGTTAATCATGACACTGCCCTAACAACAAAGCCCCCTTTCCTTCCTCCATTCTGCTGACAGTTCAAGCTAACACCCACTCAGTAACCTAAAATACTCCCCATAGCTATACGCTTACCTACATAAGAGATAAAGTAGGGCTGCCACCTTGGCATGGAAGTGACCACACAACTGGCTGGCTCTGCTTACATGTCATATCCAAGGCTGCTTTTACTCTATATTGCAACAAAACAAAGTGATGGGTGTTTTTGTCTGAATGCATATCAATAACAAAGTTTGTACCAAGTTTAAAAATACTAATAGTGTCAGCTTCAGTCTCTTGATTTTGAAAGTGAATGTTTCTTACTGTGAGAACTGTGTATAAGCTGCACATGAAACAGAACCTACTAATCAAACATTATGGATTGTCAAGTTTTCAGATCTCAGTCATGCATTATCTTTATAGTTCCATATGCTACAGCAAGTAGGTTTTTCATGTAATGTTTTATCTGTTTATATTTCCTGGTTCTTAACCGCCCTCAGAGATTTTTACATTGATATTACTCCTCTAAATCTTTGCCATATAAAGTACCTAAGAGCAATTTCCAAAACGATAAGTAAGGACATGTTCAGCCGCTCCCAACATACCAATGCCAAACAGAGAAATTTATAATCAGGGAACTGAATGTACCACATATTCAAGTTTCCCAAACAGACCAAAATGTGGGGAGGAAAATACTGAAGAAAAAAACATAATTATATCTTCTTCAGTACAGCATATTGAAGTCTCACTTCTCTTCCCAGGCAACCTCATAGAATTTTTTATCTTAATATTGCACCTTATACTTTAGCACTTGTTTACTGCATGTGATGAATGTTGATAGAACATCTCAAATTTGGGCTGAATAAAATTCTGCATGGAAACATTAACTAATTTTCAGAAGGGGATCATGCAAAAAGAACCAGCTGGAGCATATTTAGGTTAAAATAAACAAGCATATTTATTAGATAAATATGCATAATTACAAAAGTTCAAAAATAGACCAGTCCACCATTTGATTGGGACAGTATAAGATTCCTGCCTTGGGAAATGGGTAAGACCAGAAGACCCCTGAGGTCCATTCCAGGCCTATGATTCTATCATTCAAAGGCCGATAACCAGATGCATGTTGTAAAACAGGGACCCATGACTACACATGTGGCCACTGAAGCATCCCACAAAATTAAAATTTGGGATTTCTGATGAAGCATTGAGGATTTAAATAGAAACCAGATTCTTTGGCTTTACAGAGGCTTATGACAAGGGAAATCAGCTTAGAGAGAGGAGGAAACCAAGAGATAAAATTAGATAAAATTAGTATCTTAAGCCTCAGCAAAGCTTAAGATCTCACAACTGTTAAAAACCATTCCCAAAAGTTTTTTTTTAAATCATCCTAACCTATTCTAATAATGTAACATTTCCAGCCATATCATTGTGGCTCAGGAGGCCAAACAATGTTGTCTTCTCTTCCAAACCTTCACTATCTATATGTTTGTTAAAGACCTTTTTTTTGAGGGTGGGGGGGTGAATTTCTAAGTGACAAATGTCCTAAGCTATTGGTCTGATTTATGTTGTTAACATATGTTTATGTTGTTCCACATTGAATGGAAGAAGATTCTTCCTCTTTAAGGTCATCAATGTGTTTGTTACTTAACTGTTTAAAAAAAAATTCAAACACCTCAAAAAACCTGTGTATTTACAAGATGGATGCACCATGGTTGACTTGACTATAATACATGCAAACCATATGTAATACTAGAACTGCTTTTTAAAATAGTGTACTAGTTTTGGTTGCATTAAAAGGTTTTTCCACAACAACTTTAAAGTTGTGACAGACTAAAGGGGAAAAACACAGCCAATTTTTATCACTAGAGATTTGCCTCTCTATTAGAATTTTGTTTTAAAACTGAAAAAGTCTGAAATCCTCTGCTTTAGAAAATCAAATCTATATACCACACTGTATACAAACACAAAGCTTTCTTCTCACAAATATCTGGGTATCCTCCAGATATTTAACAATCGTGTCAACCACAAAATCAAAATCTACATTAGGGTATATGAGGTTCCATGTCAATGCCTTTCATGTGTTCATTAAACTACATTTCACTTTAAAAACACATTCACATTCAATGCCGAAGCCTAAAACAAACTTTTCAGATTATTATCCCAAAACAAAGAAAAAAAAACCTATACAATTTATCTGGTGCTACACTATTACCCACAATGCATTTTTGTAGCTGCATACATGGCCCTTTACCAAGAAAAAGAGAATTGTTGTTTTCATCCCACAGATCATTTTATGTTCTTTCCAACTATGTCAGTCTAAAATACATTTTGCTTTTGGCTGTGGAAGAAGGCATATGAAATAATACAGGTAGACCTCGACTTACAACAACAGTTGAGCCCAATATTTCTGTTGCTAAGTGAGACATCTGTTAAATGTGTTTTGAACTATTTTACAACCTTTCTTGCCACAGTTGTTAATTGAATCATTGCAGTTGTTAAGTGAAACTGGTTTTCCCATACACTTTGCTTGTCAGAAGGTGTCAAAAGGTGATCAGATGACCCAGGACACTGCAACTGTCAGAAATATGAGTCAGTTGTCAACTGTCTGAATTTCGATCACATGGGGATGCTGCAACAGTCCTTAAGTATGTGAAAAATTATCCCAGATCAATTCTTCCAGCTATGTCATAACTTTGAACAGTCACTAAATGAACTGTTGTTAAGTCAAGGATGACCCGTAAACCACGTGCCATTGCGTTAATTCGGACCACAAGCATGTGATTTGAATGACAGGCAGTCCTCAGCTTATGACCACAATTGAGCCCCAAAAGTTATGTCCCTAAGGGACAGATGTTTGTGAAGTGAGCTTTGCCCCATTTTATGACTTTTCTTTGCCACGTCTGTGAAATTAATCCCCTCACTTGTTAAAATTATTTGCACATTCAGTTAAGTGAATCTGGCTTACCCCATCCCACCCCCTTGACTTTGTAAAATGGGAAATCCCATGACGCACACCTGGTCATAAATATGAATCCGCTGTCAAGCATCCAGATGTAAATGATGTGATTTTGGGGGGGGGGGGGGGAGGCAACACTGCAATGGTCATTAAGTGTGAAAAACAGCTGTCCCTTTCCCCCCCCCCCAAGCACCGTTTCCAACTTGGGTCACTAAACGAGCTGTTGTAAGTCGAGAACTGCCTGTAATTTCTGCCACTCCCATCCTCCCTTAGCATGGCCATTTAAAACTAAAACACCGACCCTAAAGCTGGAGTTTCCATGCACTTCCATCCTCCTCCCCTGCCAGTGATGCCCACTGCCTCGCTTACTTCAGTGCACTGAAGTGTGTGTGTGGGGGGGGTTTGGACCAATTCTCAAATACAGCTCATCTGCCTGGAATCCACTGTTTATCAGACATTAATACACCTGAGCGTGCCCACAGGTATTTCACGAGAAGAGTGCCCTCCACTCCTCTGCTCGCCATAGAATCCCTTACGCCACCAGGCTGGAAAATGTTGGGCAATTTAGAACTACGCCGCCTTCCGTCTGACCTAAGCGTAGCATACAACATTGCCTGCCACAATGTCCTACCTGTTCAACGGCTACTTTGGCTCCAACCACACCACCACCCAAGCCACACAATAGGTACAAACTTAAGGTAAAAGGGCTCCAGCTCGATTGCAGAAAATAGGACTTCAGCAACTGAGCCGAACAACGCCTGGAAGGCTCTACTCTACCTCAGGGCTCTCCAACCTTTGCAACTTTTCAGTCTGAAGGACTTCAGCTCCCAGACTTTGCTGGCTGGAGAAGTCTGGGAGCTGAAGTCCTTCAGACTTAAAGCTGCAAAGGTTGGAGAGCTCTGCTCTACCTGGCTCTGCCGTTCCATCCTCAACCCCCCATAACTTTAATCTTGAACGTCTACCATGGGGCCTCACCCATTCC
>JAPKID020006824.1:0-10494 GCA_026931265.2 Tropidonophis doriae | reverse complement strand
CTCCAGCCAGCAGAGCTGGCTGGAGAAGTCTGAGAGCTGAAGTCCTTCAGACTTAAAGTTGCAAAGGTTGGAGACCCCTGTGTTAAGTAAATCATGCCATCATTAAGCGATTCCAGCTTTCACCATTAACGTGCAGGTAATCCTCGACTTAACAACATTTCATTTATAACCTTTCAAAGTTACAGCAGCGCTGAAAAAAGTGACATACGACCATTTTTTTACACAATCATGGCAGCATTCCCATGGTCACATAATCAAAATTCAGATACTTGGCAGCATATTTATGACAGTTGCCATGTCCTGAGTGTGTGTGTGTGTGTGTGTGTCACATGATTCCTTTTGCAACCTGACAAGCAAAGTCAATGGGGAAGCCAGATTTGCTTAACAACTGTGTTACTAACAACTGCCGTGATTCACTTAACAAATGTGGTCAGAAAGGTCGTAAAATGGGACAAAATTCACTTAACAAATGTCTGTTTTGCAACGGAAATGTGGGGCTCAGTTGTGGGGCTCAGTCAAGGACTAGCTGTAGTTTGAAACCCACTGGGAAGGTTGCAAATGGTGATCATATGACTTTGGGATGCTCTAACTGTTGTTAATAGAAACAGGTTTACCAAAAACCCCAAATTTTGATCATGTTATTGAGGGAATTCTGTGATGGTTGTACAATAAGTGTGAGGATCGGTCATAAATCACTTTTTTTTCAGTGCCATTGTAACTTTGAATGCTAAATAAATGGATTGGGAACTACCTGCATAGCAATAGCGATAGCACTTAGACTTACATACCGCTTCATAGTGCTTTTACAGTCCTCTCTAAGTGGTTTACAGAGTCAGCCTATTGCCTCCAACAATCTGAATCCTCATTTTATCCACTAGGAAGGATGGAAGGCTGAGTCAACCTTGAGCCGGTGAGACTTGAACTGCCGAACTGCTGGCAATCGGCAGTCAGCAGAAATAGTCTGCAGTACTGTATTCTAACCACTGTGCCACCATGGCTCAGCGGTTCCTTTTCCCCTCAGATCAGTGGTGGGTTCCTACCGGTTTGGACTAGTTCAGCTGAACTGGGTAGTGGTTTGGCGGCCTGGGTTTCTGGAACTGGCAGAGACCCAGGCCTGCCACGCCCCCAAACTGGTTCTCCCGGTATTACCATAGGCAGTGCCATCTTGTATGCATGCACTTGCATGCACAGAGCAATTTTTATTGCAGTGTGAATGCGCGTGTGGCATGCATCAAGTGCGTGCGCACACAGAGTGCCCATAAACAACCCAGCAGTAGCCTCTGCCAGAACCCATCCCTGCCTCAGAGGCTTGGAATCATGGTTTTTCTTCCACTTTCCTCCACTGTGTTTCTCCCATGAGGGAGACCAGTAACCGTAGGCCCAGTTGGAAGAATTGGGATTTAAATTCAGGAAGTCTTGATCCGAAAGCCAGTCCTTTATTGCTCTCACCTTGGCTCACTTCACTAAGCCATAATGTGCTATGTTTGATTTTGGAGTAGCACATTTATATAATCCCAGGTAGTGTGCAGTTTATTCAAACCACGGCTTGATATATTGTATGGATTCAAATCTTCTCATCTGGCAGAATTCCTGTCCTAAGTTTTTCAGTTTGACGGGATTTTGCTCATTGCACTACCTTAGTCTCTCCCCCTACCTACTTCAGGGATCTGTTGTGATGCGTTTCCTGCTTTACCTTTTAGCAGTAGCAACAACATTTAGACTTGTATACCAGGAGCCCTGATGGGACAGTGGTTAGAATGCAATATTGCAGGCACAATCTGGTGTTTGATTCTGACCGGCTCAAAGTGGGTTCAGCCTTCCATCCTTCTGAGATAGATAAAATGAAGACCCAGATTATTAGGGGCAATATGCTGACTTTGTAAACTGCTCAGAGAAAACTATGGAGCTCTGGAGTGGTGTTCTAAGTGCTATTGCTATTGCTATGCTGCCCCATAGTGCTTTGCAACACTCTGGGCGGTTTACAATATCCGCGTTATTTGCATATTGCCCACAACAATCTGGGTCGTCATTTTACTGACCACAGAAGGATGGAAAGCTGAGTCATTCTTGAGCCCTGTCAGGATCGGATTTTAGGCTTTGGGCAGAGTCTGCCTGAAGTACTGCACTTAACCACTGCGCCCCGAGGAGTCTTATAATAGATTTTGAAAGTGGATGGAGGTTGAACATTAACCTAATCATGAATACATTTTCATTGCATTAGATCTAGCTGCAGCATTTTAACCTGGATACATGTGGTGCTTTCCATCCTCTCTCATCTCAATTGATGCCTAACCTTAAAAGGAATTAGGACAGAGGTGGGCAACTATAGCAACTTTGCAATTTGTGGACTTCAGTTCCCAGTGTTCCTGAGCCAGTTAGCCAAGGTTGCCTCAAGAATTCTGGGAATTGAAGTACACAGTTTGTAAAGTTGCCATCGTTGCTCACTCGAATTAGGAAGTATGTGAGCATAATCCCTCCCTTACTGCACACACAGTCACAGATTCCCATAGAAATGTAGAGCAGAAAGAAGCAGAGGCTGAGTAGTGATTCTAGGGAGATGTCAAGAGCTCTACTGGACCCTGTACTGGGCTGCATGAGGCTACCACACACAGGTTGTACACACCTGCGATTCAATGCATGTATCTTTTATGAAGCGTTACAGATCCCGTCACTCCAGTTTTTCAGAACAGTAGGGTCACTGCAGCTTCCCCAGTTTTTCCATGCAGTAATTAGGATCCCTCTATAAATAACACCCCCAGGAATAACTTAACTCAAAGAGTGCCCCTCTTAGCCTAGATAAAATTACATACAGAAATAGATTTTAGGAAGTTAAGCAGCAAAGGGGAAAGACCTTTCCGGAGACCGTGTTTCCATGGACTACCCAAGCATAGGCTAGTCATTCCCTTTCTGGCTCTCCTAGACAGATGACCAGTCTTACTAGATTGCATGTGCTTTTGTATGCGCAAAGGAATGGTTGGAGAGATTTCATGAGTTTTTGCTTATTCACCTATTCTGACACTCTTTGAGAGATTTCACAAAGCCTGATGGAAAGTCAGCTGACAATCACAGTGTGTCCCATTCACTTAGAAGTTGAACCAGAGTGCAAAATACATCACATGCTGGTCATGTAGATATGGCTGTGGCTGCAGAGCACATATCTCTGTGAAAGAAAAGTGTGCCTTTCCTATTGTTCAGAGATCTGGAAATGCATTTTGGAAGCCCTCCCATTATAAAGGCATCGAAACTCTGAATTTGTTTCAAAATGATATTTAGTGTAGTATCTTCTTTTTAACGATGGTCAGCCAGTTGCTTTACAATACGGTCCCCAATTTTTTGGGCATCAGGAACTGGTTCCATAGAGAGAGGTTTTTCTGCAGCCCGGAGGGGGCATGGTTTCGTGTGCTTCCCGCATCCTTCAAGATGGGGCTTAGCTTATTTCCATGATCTGGTTTCTGGAATGCCCCAGACCAGTGCCAGTCCATAGACCCCTGTTTTACCAGCTTGAGCGCCATAGCTACCCCTGTTCATTGCCTCTGAACGTAGGGTGCTATTAGTGGCGCAGTGCAAGCTACATCTGCTGTCTGCAATTTGGCAGTTCGAATCTCACCAGGCACAAGGTTGACTCAGCTTTCCATTCTTCCAAGGTCAGTAAAATGAGGACTCAGATTGTTGGGGGCAAAAGACTGACTCTGTAAACCACTTAGAGAGGGCTGTAAAGCACTGTGAAGCGATATATAAGTCTAAGTGCTATTGCTATTCGAATACTTGGCTTATAGTTATTGGTAGGTTTGGCTTTGGTTTGTTTGTTTATGTTAGGAAAAATGGAAACAAGGACAACAAAACAGGTTAACTCATTTGAAGACCAGAATGACCGTTATGACTGATAATGGCTTTTCTTCCTACAGGTATATGTCAACGGGCAAGAGAGTGCTGGGCTGGTGGAGTACCATGACCCAGTCAGGCGTGAAGTGAAGGTGTTGCTCCCAGAAAAAGGTTTTTATGTCACCAGGAAAGATGACGAAGTGAGACTGGCTGAAGTTGTGATGTCACCTCTCCCCAAACTGGAGATGGATCTTGGAACCCCTACAACAATGGATTACAGTCCAGTTCCTGTGGTGATGGAGCATTGCACCTCTGCAGGAGACACTGCTGTGACATCTGCTTTGAGATCGGTTTCTAGGAATATTGATGTACCAAAAAGGTGGGTGGTTTAGAATGCCCATTTGGCTGTAGTTATGCAATATTGCATAACGGTTCCATAATAACTTAGGGATCTTTTTTCCCCTTGGCTGAAAAAAAATGTGGAAAGCAGTTTCCCCCCCCCCCCCCCTGCTGTTTTCTTTCCCTTTCATTTTATTAGGTTGAAAGCACAAAGGCAAATACAGCTTTGTTTGCACTTAATCTTACATAAGCTACTCTAGGAGCCTTTTCAGCTGAAGGGTGATAGATGGAGGTATTTATAATATTTTAAACAAATGAGTAAATAATTTGCAGCCACAAACTAAAATAAGATATCTTGACTAAGATGCCTTGGCGATAATAGTTCATACCGTGATCCACCCATTGGGCTAGTGTAAATATGCTCCATGAAGGGTTGCCTTTGGAGATAACCCAGTAGCTGGACTGGGTGCAAATTACAACAGCAAGTTGGTTGTCAGGACAATTCCACCGGGGTATGGATCTTTCCTATTTTGAAGTTGCTGTACTGGCTATTAGTAAGCTTTAGGGCCCAATTCAAAGTGCTGCCCATTACTTTTAAAGCCTTTTACTGGTCAATGTTGTGTTATAATACTGAGCCATGGTGCCACAGAGGTTAGAGTGCATTACTGCAGGCTACTTCTGCTGATTGCCAGTTGCCTGCAATTTGGCAGTTCACATCTCACCAGGCTCAAAGTTGACGCAGCCTTCCATCCTTCCAAGGTAGGTAAAATGAGGACCCAAATTGTTGGGGGCAATATGCTGACTCTATAAACCGCTTAGAGAGTGCTGTAAAGCACTGTAAAACGGTATATAAGTCTAAGTGCTGTTGCAATTTCTATAACCAGCAGCACCTTGCCAATGTAGAATTTGCCTCTTTGGTATGATCATATACACTGAGACTTTTTCCATGCAGGGTACCTAAGGTATAGGCTATATCAGGGGTTCCCAAACCTGGCAACTTTAAGATTTGTGGACTTCAATTCCCAGAATTCTCCAGCCAGCTGGAGAACCCCTGGGCTATATGATAGACCTTCTTGGTAGTGGCCACCTTTATGGAACAAGCTACTGCTGGAAGGATAGAGCCCTTCATTCCTCTTTGCTTTATAAAAGCAAATTTAAGTTGTATTATGTTTTGTTCAGGGCTTTTGGCCCTTAGTTATGTAAGTGGTACCATTGTTATTATAGCTTGGTTGTAATGATTGTATTTTAGAACTTCATTTGCTGTCTAGTATCTCTAGTGGCTGGGGCAGCCTATAAAAACTGTAATAAAGTAAGTAAACAAATAAATCCTAAATGCTTCAAAATGAATTAAGAAAAAAAGAGAGATAACAATGCCAACAATATTGATCTAAAATCTGCTACTATCCAATTGAAACAATCATATTACAATTAGTTAAGAAAAGGGGTAAGAAGAGAAAATGTTACTTCCCTGGTAAATGCTTGCCATTAACGTATCTGGTACTGAAGATGAAAGGCTGCTTCAATATGTTTAGACTTTCTTGTGTTTTAGGCGATTACTGCAATTTATTTTTCACTCTAGTGGGTAGAGTTAGATCTCTTCCACCTGTACACCTCCATTTGAGCCCCAGGTCCTCCAAAATTATAACAGGCTCCTTATAAATAAGAAATCCCCAAACGTTTTCTGGTCTGCTTGTTTTTAAAATCGACAGTGGAAGCTTTTCCTACTAACTTCATGAGGTCTGCTTTTATAACCAGCAGGGAAGGGGTTAAAAGCTCCCTTTAGAACAGGGGACTCCAACCTTGGCAACTTTAAGACATGTGGACTTCAACTTCCAGAATTTCTCAGCCAACAAAGCAAAGCTGGCTGAGGAATTCTGGGAGTTGAAGTCCACAAATATTAACGTTGCTAAGATTGGAGACCCATGCTTTAGAAATCTTCATCTTGGAGATGGAAGAGAGAGGAGTCAAAATCTTGTACAGATCCAGAAGAAAAGACCTTGATTCACTTGAATTTGTGGCTGTTAATGGCTTGTTAAAAGCTGAGTCTTTGATCAAAATGCTTTACTGGTTGCTTTTTAACAATTAACTTGCACCCAAGGAAGAAAGTCTTGCAAGAAAACAAATGCAAAAGTCACGAAGCACTTGAGACCGAATTGTGGGGTAAGCAGTGTCTTCGCTAGGATAGTTGGTCTGTTGATTCATTTTGGAGGAACCATCTTACCCTTCCCCCTCCTCTCATTGCAGGAAACCAGATGCTGCAGTGGAGATGGATGAGATGATGGCAGCAATGGTGCTAACCAGCTTATCCTGTAGCCCTGTGGTTCAGAGTCCCCCTAACAATGATGCCAGCATCTCAAGTAAGTTTGACAGCAAAGGGCCTCTGATGGCCGTTTGGCATTCTGTGCCAAAACTGGTTTAGTGTAGAACTCATGCAGTACAAATACTGAGGCCACAATGGCGTAGCTGTATCAGCCCAAATGGATGTTCTCCTGCCATTGTTGGAACACAAGATTCTCCAGTGCTAGCTGCTGATTCCGAACAGTCCCAGCACATTTGGATAATGCCAACCTGGGAGTGATTACCATATTTTTCGGAGTATAAGACTTACCGGAGTATAAGATGCACCAAGATTTTGAAGAGGCAAATTTTTTTTTAAATTTTTTTTTTCACTCTGCAGACCTCCTAAAGACGGGCCCATTTTTTTTTGTCAAAAAAAGCATGCATAGCCTTTAGGAAGCTTATAGAGTGCTCCTGGGGACTGGAGGGGGGGACAAAAGTGAGCAAAAACTGGCCTGTTTTTCGTCATTTTTGCCCTCCCCAGCTGCCAGGAGCTATGCACAGCCATTTTTGCAAAGGGGTGTGTGGTTTTGGGAGGCCAAAAATGCTGCATTCAGTGTATAAGGTGCATCCAGATTTTCACCCTCCTTTTTTTAAGGGAAAAAGGTGCATCGTATACTACGAAAAATACGGTATTTGGAACACAGACATTTCAGTATCTGCTTTTTCTTGAATACACATACCTGAGAATTTAGGCTATCCACAAACATTTCTTAGCATTTCTTTTTTGGGGGGAGGGGGGTGGGCGCGCAACAATGTGGGCAATCTGGAAGTGGAAAATTAGGCTAACGCGCCCAGAGCAGTTTTCAGCTTATATCAGAAAACTTTCTGATTAAAAAAATAAGGCAAATGAGTCTGATTAAGAAAATTTCCATTAATTGTAGATTTGGGATATGAAATTTCCACCCTGTAACAATGATTGCAGGGGAGAATTCTGTCTGTGATGATGCTGATGGTATGGAATAGAGTCCTTTTATTATTATTTTTAAAGTAGTTAAGAAAACTTCTGTATTTCAATTGGAAGTATTTTAATTGTGTTGAAAAGCCTTTTGGGGTGTAGGCGTTATTTATACTTGTTGACTTTGAATTGTTTAGCCACTTTGTAACTCAATTTTGGAAGTTGTGTAAAAGGGAAAATGGCATAAATAAAGGGAGTAGAATAACATTAAGTGCCTTGGCCAACACATAGACTGTTCAGTTCAGCTTTCAGAGAGATCCAACTTTTCTGCTCTACTTCTTTGGTCTTTTGGGTTTCTTGGCTACCTGCCCCAAATCTGTGTTTCTAAAGCCCTCATTTCTTTCAAACTTTCTTCCTGTTAAACGGCTCACATATCTCTTTCTTATGTCCTGGAGAAGCTTTTCTCAAAAGTAGGCCGTACCCAGTTCAGATCCAGATTTTTATTCCAGCTGTGAGGTTTAAGAATGAAGCGTACATCATAGTGAACCAAGTCCCTTTTTGATACCTTCTGGGTTCTACCAGATTTTCCTTTCCAGATTTTCTCTCTTTGCCATGATTTTACTAAATCCTTTTGCCTGGTAATTCTGGCTCTCTTATGTATTTAGCATTTCACACGTTTCTGAACTCTTGAAAATCTGCTCCAACATTTCCTGACATAAAGTGAGTCTGTTAATATTGTCTGATGAACTATTTTAAAAGTTGCATAATGGGGAATAAAGAAAGATGGCATATGGGATACTTTTGCAGTTCTTGTTCCTTTTGATGAAGTATGCATGAACAAGTTTCCCCAGAGATTGACCCCGGTTATTGGGTTCTAGCACATAAGGAGAATATCTTCTGTGCTCGAACTGGCTTCTCACACTTCCTTGATGCTCCCCTGTTTCTACTGCAAAACACATTGAAACGTTCTTTTTCCTTGGCTCCTAAGAAAATGAGAAACGGTTTTTCAGTATTATTTTCTATTATCTTTCTCTTACTTCCAGTACAGAAAAAGGCTGACTTGAGGACTTGTTCTATGAGAACAGACTGAACAAACATGGGATGTTCAGTCTGAAGAAAAGAAGACTTAGGGGAGGCATAATAACCAAGTTTGGATACTTAAAAGGAAGATGGCCATGAACGTTTCTCCATGGCTGCAGAAACCTGGCCCACAAATAACATATATTAGTTGTAGCTATCTAGATTTCAGTTAAATATAAGGAAACACTTGATGGTAAAATTTATACAACAGGAAAGTAGCTCAAAGGTGGAAGTGGTTGTTTCTCCATCTCTAGAGAATTTTATGATGTTGGATAGCTGCCTCCCAGTTTAATTGATCTTTGTGCACATTGAGGGTTAGGGTACTTCAGACTTTCTGGCTGGGGAATTCTGGAAGTTGAAGCCCACCCACCCACATAGCTTAAAGCTGCTCAGTTTGAAAAAAAAAAAGGTCCTTATGGCCTCTTTCACCTCTGTAATTCTTTTATTTTCTTGAGTGGCTATTTCCATTTGCCATATCCCTTTGCCCTGGGTCATATTCCAAACCCTGAAGATAAGGATTTAATTGTGCTATGATGTATGAAAACCAGCACAACACTTGAGGCAGTGGTGGGTTCCGGATCCCGTTCCAACTGGTATGGTTGGAATGGGCCTGGCGTCGCCCACATGGGTGCATGCATGCGCCGTACCTGTCAGCGATGCTTCCGCAAGCCTCTGCGATGCTCCAGCTGCTCAGTGGAGCGTCGCACAGGTGCTGTACATGCCATGCGCAGAAGCCTTAAAAGACAGATGAGCTTTGGCGGAGCACTTTTTTGGAACAGTACCTGGTGCTTCAGGCAGACTTCATTCAGTATGCCCATACCGGGTGTACCACCTGCAACCCACCACTGAGGGCTGTGCAGAGAAAATATACCAGAATATTGATATGCTACTATGAAATGAGGAAGTGTAGTTCCCATAGGAAGGCTGCTGTTTGCACCTAGTTGGGTAGCTTTGCAAATCACTAGAAGAACGTCCACAGGTAGAGGCCAGTTCATAGACTCTGTTGGATGTTTGTATACATACGTTCTTGAATCTCCCATCCACCCCCAAGTCTTTGAACATTTGTCTTTCTTTCTCTTTTTTAAAATCAATTTCTGAATTTATGGGGGTTAGAATCCGGGAGTGGGGGCTCTAAACTCAGCATGTTATATGTCAGAGGGAAGAAGGCAATACTGATTGGCTAATATTCTTAGATAGATTGTGGTTGTAGTCAGGGAACTGAGCTAATTCTGTGGCCGATTTGAATTGTGAGTTGCCAAACATGCCTTCTCCTAGTTTGATTTGTTTGCTTTCCCAGCCTAGCCTGCAGTCCTAATACTTCCTGATGGTTCCCTACCAAAAATGCAAATAAGTTTAAATACTTAGCTTTTTGAATGCTACCACCTATCTGGGCAGGGGGTCCCCAAATGTAGGAATGGGATTGTGAGGACAGACTGGTAGGTGGGAGAAGGGTACTGTCCCACCCCTCTTTCAGACCACCAAATCTCTTTAAATATCCTTTTGCCTACTAAGTTTGGTACAAATTCAGTGTTTTGCCATCTCATATTTACTCAAGCTATAATTACAAAGTAGGAAGAAGATCATGGAGAACTTTTCTTGCAGAATTGTCTGTGAGAAGCTTGTAAGTAGAATCCCTTGAGACTGGCTGTTTGTGGACAGCATCAAAACCTTACCTATAATCCCTCCAGCCACCCAGCCATTGGAGAACTGCTAGAAAAACAGCTGGCTGGATTAGTAATGGTGTCTGCAGTCCCCAGTTGGAGGGAGAGGGTTGTGTAATCCAAACCCTGGCTGGAGCTTCCAGTTGGATGCTCAGACCTATTACGGGAGTAATAGGCACCAAGAAGAGCCAGTGTCTTTATATGGAGGCACTTCCCATAAGCTTCTTTGAACCCTCTGTGTGTCTGTTTAAAAATAGGAGCCTTCCAGCGTGGGAAATGCAGGTGTTTCGCAGTCAACTAAGACAGTCAGGCCTGTTGTATGCCTGGATACTGGACTGGCAGAGAAGGTGTGAAAAG
>JAPKID020006823.1:0-10494 GCA_026931265.2 Tropidonophis doriae | reverse complement strand
AATTATTTTATTTGGTTTTATGGGTCTAGTTTTAATTTTTATAAATTTGTACAGAGGACTATTTAATTTGATTTTAGACTATATTTATTGTTGTGGTTTTTGATAATTTTTAATTCCACCTGTACACCGCCCCGAGTCCCTTTGGGGAGACACAATGGTGGTCTAGAAATCCAATTAAATAAATAAATAATAAATAAACTTGTATTTTACATTTTACCAAACACAATGGAAATAAACTGAAATTACATAATCATTTCAGGAAACATGCCTTATAAACTAGAATAAGCTTCCTGACTGTACAGGTAGTTCTCGACTTATAGTACAACCTTATCATATGTCATGACAGTTGTAGGTTGAGACACCCACATGAACAGCCTGATTTTACATTTTTTTGTGACAGTTGTTTTCAGGGTCTTAAAAAGGGACTTTCATTTGTTAAATCAATGTGGTGTTTGTTAAGCAAATGCCTCTGTTGTTAACTCATTATTCGCAATTGGTGGTTCTTGGCAAAAGCCAGAAATAAATACAAGTTCCTAGCAAAAAATGTTGTAGATCATAGTTACGTGATTGTGAAAATGTGGACTGATTGTTGAGCACCCAGAAAGCAATCATGTGACTAGGGGGCCTCAAGTGGCAGCATTGGAAATTCAAATCCAGATCATAAGTACCTTTTGTGGGGGTTCATTGTACAGGACTATCTGTACTTACATGCTACATATTATTGCAGCAGGTTGAGAAAATCTTAACTGGCCTAAAATCACGCAGCTGACTTTGTGTCCAAGTCGAGACTAGAAGCCACGGTCTCTTGTTTGCTAGCCTGGTGGTTTTAACCACTACACCAACTGGCTCTCTAATTCCATAAAACAGAAAACTTCTGTTGAAAATTCCAGAGATGGACAACAAAAGCACCATTATGATCCATATGCCTTGCAAACCAATGTAAATTGATTCCTGTTGGTATATATTTTTGATCTATTAGTTTGTGGTTTTTAATTGGGTATCCAGTAGATTTTAGCAATTTTCTATCAACTAAACCAGGGGTCCACAACTACCAGGACTGCGGATCAGGACCAGTCCATGTCTTGTTAGGAACTGGGCTGTGCAAGTGGTATCTCTCCATACACAGGTATGGAGAGATGTTGTGCAGGACACCATCCTTGCCCCGGGTCCATAGAAAAATTGTTTTCCACAAAACCAGTCCCTGGTGCCAGAAAGATTGGAGACCACTGATCTAAACCATTCATTCATTCAAACATCAATAAAATATTTCATATTGGGGAGGGATGGGTTTATGAATAAAGATCTTGCTGTGTAATATAAATGTTAAGATTTATGACTTCCATCAAAGACTAGCATGGGAAAGATCTATTTATATATTACCCTGTCTGAAAAAAGTTAAGTCTCTTCTTCTCATACTTGAAAATATTTGAAAAGCATACCATTAAAACATTATCTTCCTATTTGCTGATTTATTGATATAATAAGCCAAATTATACAGTGAAATTTATAACTGCCACTTGATATAAGACAAGGATTCTCAGATTTTGCTACAAACCTATCAAATAATAAATCCTCCCCATGAATATTGCTGCTATTAGTAGTATTTTTACACATCTAAGTGACTTTTGGAAGCATTATGCCTTCCTCAATTATGTGTAGTTTTTTGCACTATAATCTAGAAATTTGTGATGCCAACTCCTGTCAGCCGCAGCTAGTTGGCTGGGGATTATGGAGTCTGAACTTCTCAGTCTTGGAAGAAATCCAATTGGGAAAACTTACTGAAGATCTCAGAGCAATCTGTCTGCCTCTTCACCCCTTTCAACACTGCTGGTCATGAGAAATTTGTAACAATCCTCAAATTTGCTTGAAAAAAGAAGGTTAATTTAACATAACAAATATCCAAGGAAAGAAAGGTTCTGGCAGAGCATGAGAAGAAAAGGCATGCAAATAATCTCACTACAGTATTCCAGACTGAAAGCAGAACATGGCTCTACAAGGTTTAGAAATATCCTTAAGCTTCAAAAGCCAAGTAACTCAATTACTTCTTTCTACCCTGCTCTGGTGTGGCTTGCACACTCCGTTGATATTTATTGGCTGTGAACCTTGAAAGAATAGGGAATGGCCAATAAGTGTTCAGACAAATCCCTGAAGTTATATCACCATTTCTATCTTTCAAAATACAATTTCAGTACAAAGCATCAAGGGCTTGGTTGTGGAGGTCAATTGCTACGATCCTGAAATCTGGGTGAGAGCATAGCAACAAATCTTGTTTGAGAAAGCAAGAAAAAACATCCACATGAGCTGCACAATCCTTGGCAGGAGGATCTGCAAGTAAATGCCAAAAGATTATAGCTTAAAACCCTAGGATCTAAGCTTAGAATAATTCCAGCCCTCACCCTCCCGCCTTCTCACCTGTTTAAACCTTGTAGTAGGATCTACTCCAGTCTGCTTCATAGAATCCATAACAGATTTCATTTCCACAGCTTCCTTTATAAGCTGATGGTTTTCCATTTGTTTTGCTTTGAAGCTATCGGACTGAATCTGTTGCTGATGATTCGAAAGCATCTGTGATTTACTTGTCTCCTCAGTTTTATTAGGGACTGATGACCCTATTTTAGTGTTGTTTTTACTGGTCTCTGAAGCTGAAGGTGCTTTTGAGATTGTAGCAGAGGGTATGTTTTTCAACTTGTCATCTTTTCCCAGATCTTTCAGGGAGAGCTCATTTTTTCTTTCGCATTCTCTGCCAGTTTGTGTCACTTTCTGTTCTGCTAATCTCTGGTCCTCATAGTATTTTTCATACTGCTGCCTATAAGCAGGGTTAGAGGCCATTAAGGATTTTTGGTCCATATAAAGCCCATAGGCATACTGGCCATAGTAAAGTGACTGGGCAAGTGCAGGGTGCCTCTGAGTTATTACAGACTGGTGTTGAGGCTGCAAATTAGTGGGACCAGCTTCACTTTTTTTGGACTCTGGAGGCTCTGCCTTGTCTTTTTTCTCAGCCTCTTCCTCCGCCTCCTTTTTGATCTTCATTCCCTGGGGGTTATTGCTGCTGTTCCCAGCTGCGGGGGTGCTGACCTGTCCAGAGTGCATGTAGCTTGGAGAATAATAAGGATCGTAGCCATGGTAATAAGGAGAATGAGCCTCTTTTACTTGGGGTAATTGTACTGGGGTTGAAGAATGTCCTTTTCCAACACTGTCCTTATTAGAAATAATATCTGAAGGAGAGCTGGCCTTTGACCTCATGCCCTCTGACCTGCTGTCAGAACCACCATCATCTGCAGCATCAGAGATATCTGAATAAGCAGGACTGTTAGTTTTAGCAGCAGCACCCTCTGCCCCATTCTGTGTCAACACATGCAGTGGCGCCACTGAAGACTGTCCATTCACTAAAGGGCTGCATTCCATTCTGGAGGAACTCCCTATCGAAGGGCTGGGGGCATTGTCTGTGAAAGTGTAAACTTTATCAGCTTCAGCTTTAATGCTTGCCATCCTGCTCTCCTGAGACTCTGACAGTCCATTAGCTAACACTTCATTCTTGCTGAGATGTTCCTTTAAAAAATGCCCACTAATCTCTTTCCCAGACCCCTTGGTGTCCTCCAATTTTCCCAGCTTCAAATCCACTTTAGGATTCCCAGTCTCTTTGCTTTCTTTGTCCTTAAGTTTTCTCTTCTCTTTTTTCTTTTTGTCTTTGAGTAATGTGAGAGCTGGACTGACAGTGCTCGGCTCCCCCATGATTGTGGGCTTTGGTTGAATAGGCTTTAGTGGAGGGCTCTTTGGTGTAGCCTGCACAACAGTGGTTGTCAGGGAGGGAAGTCCTGATATTGACCCAGTGGTGGTTGTTGTAAAAGCTGCGGTGGGGATAGCTATTAATTGAGGCGGTGTTGGAGCTGGAGCTGGGGCAATGGGTCTGGCAGTTTTCAGCTTGGACAGATTTTTTTCTACTTTACAGTTATTGGCTTTTTTGCCTTTGTCTTTTTCTCCTAGGTTTTTCTTGTCTATTAGTCCTTCAGCTTCTAGCTTGGGCATTTCACTGGCCAAACTGTTTTCTGCCACTGAACAGTTTTCCAGAGTCACTGTCATATTGGAAATAACCGGGAGACTATTCAGTTCACTGTTCAAGCCCCTCTTTTTGCCAGAATTCCTGCCATTGTGGCCCTGCTCCCGTTTCCCTTTTGGGGTTCCAGGGGTACTCAGGGAACAAGGAGACAGGGGCCCCTTCAGCTGATCAAAATGTGATAAGCTTGTGCTCGGGTCACTGCATTCAAGTGCCACATTGCCGAGTGCTTCCTCACAGTCTGAGATTTTGTCTTCACTGTCAGGCTCAAATTCCAGTTTGTTTTCTGGGTCTAAATGTGCATGAGCCTGATGATACCTCAGCCCATTAATGTGCTTGTATTTTTTGTTGCAGTTAGGATGGGGGCAATCAATCAATACTGGAGAAGAGCAACCTTGGTCTAAAAAAGCAGTCTCTGGTTTCCCTTGGGGAGTGGTGGGAGTGCTTCTAGAATTGGTGCGCACACGTTTTCCAGATTTATTGTCCTCTGAACTGGAATTCAAGTCCAGCTCCATGGGTGGCTTGTTTTTCCTCTTGTTGTTTGACAAAGGGCTGACTTTCACATCCTCTATGGCACAGTTGGGGGGTGTCCTGCGGCCACTAGAATTAAGGCTGCCCCGTCTTCCTTTTCCATTAGCACCACCTCTGTTCTTGTTTTGTAGTCCTCTGGACTCTGTAAAGGTAATGTCAGTCCCTGGTGTGGTTGTAGCTGCTGCAGACCTGGCTCGCTTTCCTCTGCCTCGACCTCCTCGCATTTCCAGGTCACTTGTTGGCGATTCACAAAACCTGTTATAAATAAAATTAGATATTAGAATTGGGTACATGGGGGGGGGGGAAATCAAATCTCTTCTAATAAAAACTGTCTCAACGGCAAATCAACTTATATGACACCCAGATAGCCTCCCTCAAAATATCAGTAATGTATGAGGGATGAGGAGGACACTTTCCTAAATCACTTGAAATTAAGAAAGGGGGAAGGATCAATCAATCAGAATAGAGCTGAAAACAAAAAACCTCATTAATTATTATTTTTTATTTCTTGTTTCTCTTTACTCCTTGCTTCCTTGTGTGATTGGTTATCTAATGGTTTTTGCTTGGAACTGGCTTCTAAAGATCATGAAGATTGGTGCTCCCCTCTACTAAATTTCAGTTTAAAGCCGTTTTGATAAGATGAGCTGGTTGTTTTCTGAATATATTCTTTCCAGTTCTTTTGAGGTGCAGTCCATCCCTTGCCAGTAGCCCTTCATATAGGTAATGCAGACCATGTTCCAGGAAGCCAAGGTTCAGTTGATGACAACAGTTTTTAAATCAGTGATTTGTTTCTAAAATACTTTTCTCCCACACGGGATGGTGGCCTTTTGTTGGAAGTATAGATGAAAAAAACATGTGCTCCTTAATTCTTTAAGTTTCTTCCCTAGTTGTTCATAATATCTTGTTATTGTTTTCTGATTCACTGTTGTGTCATTGGTCTCGAAGTGTAGGAGAAGAAAGGGTTAGTAATCTGTGGGGTTGATTATTTTAGTAAGGTACTCAGTTATATTTTTTATTTTTGATAAGCCGTGCAAGTCTTGCAGGAGGTAATTTATTTGCTATTTCTTACTATTTTCTTTTTCTTTTTTAAAAGATTTAACAACAAGATTTAAACTATATACACAGAAGCAGCAAAATGAAATAACACTAGACGCATAAAATGATAAACAGTGCAATACTGCAAACAACATACAATTGTTAATTAACACCTTTTCTTTCACCTTAACATGCTAAAATCAAACTTAGTGAGATGTGGGAGGAAGCAGAAGGAGCATCCCACATTTTGTCTAACTATATACTGGATTTTATTCAATATTTCTTATTTTAAGAAATCCATTCATTTATTCAGCTAAGGATTGGGCGAATAATTGCCTACAGGAGACACAGACCAGATCTCATTTTATGATCTTTGACTGTAGTGCTGAAACTCAGAGCTCAACTGCCAATTTTGTTGGCAAGATCTGCCTGATTTCTAAAATTAGAACCAAAACAGATGCATTGAAATACATCTGAAATTGGAACATTCTGCACGTCTTGGATGAGTCAGATAAATACAAAGGCCATTAAAAAATCCAGGCTGCTGCATCTGGTCTAACAGGTTGGAACTTGGACTCTTTGGAAGGTGGAGGTATCAATTACAGATCCTATCATCCTGATATTGGATCGAGAGAGGATGTACCTAAAACATGATTTCATTTGCAACTTACTTGGAAAAAATTCTTATGCATGACAACATATCATTTCACTGATATGAAATGAATTTTAAAAAAAATACCTTATTAACTGTCTAGTTCACATGTCAGAATGTGGACAAGAAAACAGACCCCACCCTCCAGATAATTACTTACCTGGGAGGAGCCCAATCGTGTTTTGTGCAATCAAGCAACGTTCCAACATAGGTTTTATTTCTCCAAGTAACATTAACAACGAGGACACCTGCAGATGAAAATGAAACAAAGGATTGTTGGTGGGAATTATGATTTTTGGACCTAGTTCAGAAATAGAATGGGTAAAAATAGCTAAATTTTTGCGGTTTGGCAACTTCCTCTTGTTGGTTTCAATGATTTCCATTTAAAACCCACAAGACAATGTATATGCGTGCAAGACAAAGAACGAGGGAGTAATCAAGATATTAAAATGAGGAGGACTTTTACTGTGCATGCTTTAAAAAGGCAACAGTGACTTAATTAAAGACAATTTCAAATAAAAAATAATTTATATTTTTTAGGTTTATAGACAATACCTGTATTCCACCAGATGTGGAATATAAATGATCACAAGTAATTGTTTCCATAATATGTATAATAAGACATACTAAAAAAAAAAGACCCATAACAACAATATTAAATTGCAATTCATTGTAAATATGTAGCACCAATTGGCAAATATGTTTTTTCTCCCTCACACTACACATTTGTATATTCTAATTCCAATCCTAGCCTTTAACTGAGAAATAATGTATAAATAAATAAATAATGACATACTGCCTCATGATTCCAGCTTGTCGGCTTAATTTACGTCACTAGTATGATTTCTAATTTGCAATCACCATTTTTCCCAGACCAGAACATCAATGTAAAGAAAACATGTAACCTGCGACTTATTTCCTTAGGGACCTTTTAACAGCAGGAAAGTATTTTGAAATGCTATTAGCTAAAGTACTAAGGAAGAAGGGATTTCCTTTCAACATTTTCAACAGTATATCAGAGGAAAAATGGTTCCCTGCATGGTTTTAGCATGTTATTGTAAATGCAGACGGCTACCACATAAGGTATATATCCTGAGTTGAGGTTTTTTTTTAAAAGGAAGGATAACATAAACTCCAGATATGGATGATAAAATCTTTGCTAAATAAAACTAAAAGCCATAGACAGTAGTGGTCTCACAAGTTAGAAAAATAATTTTCATTTTTTGCAATTAAGAACAAAAGTGCAAAGAGACGAAAATATCCCCACTCCTGATTAAACTATAAAAATACACATTCAAACAGATGCAGAATGGATCTGTTCTTCTCATCATTTGCTCTCCAGGGCACTGCGTGTGATTTTGGAGACTTTTCCAATTGCTTAACATTTTTCAACCTATCTGCTGTATTTAAATTGCTGGAATATATTTATATTGTTCGAAGATTAATGCATTTTTTTTTAGCTTAAGACGCAATAGGCTAAATCTCTTTGTGCTTGAATCTCTGATGTACCACAAATGTATAATTAAAATTACTTGAAAGAGAAACATGAAAGAAACAACAAGGCCTCCCTTCTTGGAATAATAGCATTAAAAAAAACAGGAAAAGTCTGCACAGACACTTAACATTTGTCTGCAGTGAAAAAGGCCTTTGTTATTGTCTTTCCCTAAGGGCTTCATATTTCCCTCAAAACCAGTCTCTGGATTGGCCAGGGCTGGCTGACAATGCTGCTATCTGATTGGTTGGACTTAGCACTGCAGCAGAGGCACAAAAAGAAAGAAAAACAGTGATGTAACACAACCCTTCTGTGCAAGCGGAAAGTGACACAGTGAGGGGGAAGGGAAGGGAGTGAGCCTGGAATAATCTCACAAGTACAAGAGGCTTGTTTAAATGCTTCCTGCTTCTGTAATTACGCTCTGGTTTGTTTGCACTATCTGGGCTTGTCAACTGGGCTTTGTTAAGCATTCAAAATCTTCTCTGGATCATGAAAAAAGGAATTTGTTCGGCAGAGTAACGATTTATATATTAAGAAACAATTTGGTCTTAATTTATCTAGGCTGATAAGTTGCAACTACTGTATCCGATAGCACAGTAATGGCAAAATTAAAGTCAAACCTAAATTACTGAACTGTAGCAACTATTTCTGGAAGTTTTTCATCAGCTAATTAAGTCTGGCTAATTTAAACCCTGCTTGATGTCTAAATATAGCAATATTAATAAATGGCTTACTTTTGTAAATGTGAAAAGCACCCTAATGAAGTCAGCTCAATATCCTACATACTCTTTTAAATGGATCTGTCCTTTCCTAAAATTGAAATGGAGCATTGCTGCACAAAATGAGGTCTGGTAGAAAAAAGATCTGCCAAAAAACAGCGAGAACAATAGTTCTCTCTTACTGCTATTCCCCAAATGACTTAATGATCATGGTTGGTAGTTACTGATATGGTTATCCTTTATATATTTGCCTGCTCTCCAAATAACGTTTAATGTCCCTATGAACTATTACATAATATTCTTGTGTAAACTGGCTAGAATTTTTTCCTTGAAGCAGCTGCAGCTGCTTAAAACCCTCCCTTAAAATAATCTGGGCATGTATGATTGAATACAGATCAGATTTCCACCAAGATACCTAATGAAGCAAGTGGTTGTGGCTGCTTCAAAGAGCACATCTAAGAAGCCCTTTTCACATAGTTCATTCATTGAATGACTGGCACAGTCTTATAATGCAATAAGTAGCCATTAATTCAATACATGTGTGGATGGGGCAAAGATCTGTAGATATGATTGTACATTGGTTGGCCATAATCTGATCGGCAGACTATGCAGCATTTTGTTTTTAATTCCAAAGAGGGAGTAAGACTGCATCATCTGTATGCAATATTTTAAAGCAATAATAACTTTTCCCAAGATCATGTGGTTGATCTTACCTCTGCACCTGCTACATAATCCTGTAAAAGGACTCATCTGCTTAAAAGAGCTGGGAACACCTGCTATGTTTACACCCATGTACTCAAAAACACCTATTTGGAATGAAAGCCAAATTATTGCACAACTGTTCGCTAGCCACAATTTCTGATATTTTTTAGATATTTCAGTTAAATTTCTAAATTACAAAGTAATCTGGATGGATATCTATAGTTACAGTAACTGTAATCTATCTTTAAAAGTTAAATAGCTCCCACCTTCCTTACTTTCTGAATAACAAGTAAAAAGATTGCCTTGAGTCAAGCTGAATGGGAGTCATCACAATCATTTTATGTTTTTGCTGATGCTTATCATTTTAATTTTTGTTAGTCACTATCCAGAGTCCCTCAGGAGTGGGACAACCTAGACATAGTATAAATAAACCCAAAAGGATCATGGCCTAAAAATCTGAATTGCTAAAGTAGATAAAAAAACAAAGTTTAGAAAATTATCAGGAGCAAAGTGGAAACAAACTTATTTTTTTCAAGTGCTTGTGTCGCTTCTACAACAGTTAAGTAATGGACTTTTCTTTGTACTAATTCTCTTCTGCCAAATGGTTTTTTTTTAATGCATTTTAAAAAAAATATTCAACCTAATAACCTATGTACTTGCTGCATTACTTGCTTGTATTAAAATAGTAACTGAAATCACCAGTCATTGAATCACAGACCACAGCTTAAATGGATATAGATATATATTCCTTCTGTTTTAAAAAGCAGCATGGGGAAAATGGAGTCACTAGCTTGCACACATTCCACCCTTCCCTTCTTTCCGTCATAAGAATGCAAGCAATGAAGTAAGAATGTTTAATTTAGGAAATCTACTGTAGAAGTGAATCATGCGAATAAAGTGCTTCAACCAGAAAAGCATGGAACTGGAAAGTCAATGATAGTAGACAGTTATATAAACCCTAACCTGGTTTCTTTCTGCTCTATATGCTACATGCTTAAGACATTTTATTGTCCCACTTCTGTCACAGTAATACCTTCCTGAGGATAATCAGATTTTCTCATCAATGATAAGATACCTTTCTGTTTTATGATGAAGGCATCCTACTGCTCAAAGTCTGCTGGATGTTTCAGATTGCCTTTTCTATCTGCAGAATTTTTCAGACAAAGGAAACGATCGTTGGTACTTACCTGAACGTCGCTTCTGATGATAAAGACGGGAGGCGTCACCAAACGGGGTTGTCACAGCCAATTGGTCCAGACTGAGAGGAAATTCTTTAAAAGGGGCTCCTGCTCCTCCTTCTCCCATTCCC
>JAPKID020006822.1:0-10494 GCA_026931265.2 Tropidonophis doriae | reverse complement strand
AGCCAACCAGACAGAGAACCACCTGCATAACAGCTGTATCTCCCATCGAATTTGTGGGCACAGAAAGTGGAGCAGAGGGAGGCCCAGGGAAGGTTGATGAGGTTTCTTGTGAGGAAGCAGCCCTGCCTCACCTAACAAGGAACACCTGCAGAAGGGTGATTTAATCAGACAGTGGGGGGGGAGGGGGTGTTTGTTGAAAACACCTGTTTGCTTTGGCGTGCACCTTCCTGGCTTTCAGAGACTGTTTATTTAACATTGGACTGTGTTTTTGGACTGTGAACCTCATACTTGTAGATTTAGGAATTGCTTTCCTGCCTTTGGAATTTTGAACTGTTCTTTGGCTTTTGGAACCTTGGACTATTTTGCAGATTGGGATTTTGTGAGCAACGTGTCTTGTCCTTGTGCCTCATGGGTCGGCTTAACCTAGTTTGTAGAACTGGGTGGTTCTGGTAGAGGTGAACTACAGACAGGGAAATGGGAATCGAGCTTTACCAGCCCCATTGGTGAATTGTTGGAAGCTGTCTAGATGAGTAATAAACTGATTTTAATACCTGCCTCACCAGCAGAACAAATAGTCAGCCAGGAGTAATAAGTGTTAGGAGAAAATGAGCAGCATATTCAAATGTGATGCATTAAATATCATAATCACCATTAATTTCAATGGATGGATGGATATGTAAAAACTTGAAGACATGGTTTGCTCAATCTTCAAATGATAAAAAGGAACTTCTTTATATAAACAATTTTGACAGTGACAATAGTGACAGGAAGAAAATGTTCATCGCAGTTGTTCTGGCTCTCAAAGAAAAAAAAAAGCCATCAACTGTAGCTCTGGAGAATTGCTGCATTGGCAAAAGCTTGTCATAAAACTGAATTTCATGACGGGCATTACTATCATAAAACACAGTTTACTGTGTTACCAAAAACCATGATAGAATTATAGATCAGTAATAAAAGTATTTGCCCTCATCCCTCAAAGGAAACTTTATAGGACAAGATTTGCAGCTAAAGAAGGAGACAAGATAAATCAATAAGAGATGTATCTGTAATCTGATGGACATGTGCATAAATCTTAGAATTCAATAAGTGCCGCAGTAGCAGCTTGTGTCATAAAGCACAGGCTCCCAAACAGGTGCTCAGATAAATAAAACACTTCCATATTGAACTGTCATTGCCCTGCACTGCTATTTTGATCAGCGATTCCTTGTTATCAAGCCATCCACGCTGAGCAGCTTTGTGAGGGAGAACAGCAAAAGTACCTACTATGGAGCTCTAACTGGCTTGCCCAGTTCTGAATCAGCAGCAAAGCTACTTGATTGAAAGGTACTAACTGACTGGGGAACTGAATCAATTTATTTTTGGCTGTATGCCAGATTATTTGAAGCTGGAGCACAGCTAATTTTCCCTTTGGATTATTGCAGCCCTGCATCAGTTGTTGGCCATCTGCTTCCCCACTGATGGGGATTTTTGCCTCATTCTGGTTCTTTGCTCCTAGAATTAATCCCCATTCTTTACCTGGCAAAGTATTTAAGCCTCTTGCTGATGCTGCTTCTTCTTGCAAGTGAATATTGTTTAAACCAGTGTTTTTCAAACATGGAACGTTAAGATGTTTGTTTAAGATTGGACCGTTTAAGATTGAAAATTGCTGCTAGAAAAATGCGAATTGAAGTACACACATCTTAAAATTGTCATATTTGAAAAACAGTATTTTAAAATATTATCTCTTCCATTCCAATCGATACTTTGCAAGGATGATTGTAACTGATGGAAAAGAAAAATACTACTTGGAAAATGACTGGCATGCTATTATTTCACCTTAATAGTTTTCAAGGTACTTTAAAATGCAGGAATAATGATGACTTTGCAGCCCAAAGCTACCCTTGATATCACTCGTTCAGATATTTTGGGGAATAAATGTGTGGGTTGGAATAGTAGCAATTTATTTTGTTTTCCTCTGGTGCAGAGAAGAAGTGAGAGATTCTTTGGGTTCAAAGTAAGTAATTACCAGGAGAAGAAGGAGGATCACACACAAAATTAATCAAATTGGTCTACTATATGGCTATTAGTGACTTACTTGTGCTGTTCCCTCAGAGGACTCAGCACTTTTAGGTTGACAAAAATGAAAGCAATGCAGTATGGTTTCAAATGCAGCCTGTTTTTGTCATAGATCTTCCTCATTGGAATGATGAAATGTAAGAACTGGTATCTGAATTGTTTTTCTTTCTTTCTTTTCTTTCTTTATTCATTTTTTTTGCCTTTACATCACCAATTCTGCTCAAAACCCTTCTGTTAACTGCAGTACTAGCTTTTCCCTAAATTAAAATTGGTGGCTCCGCTATTATACGTACTCTCATGTAAATGAATTGGGGGTTATGTTGTTGTTGTTCCTATAAATATAGGACCTGCTTTTTTGACAGATAAACCGAGTCTTAATCCATTAGTTGCGATAGGAGTTGAGCGATCGATTTGTTGCCCAAGCATGACATTGTGGCCTGACAGAGTGAGTCACCTAGCTCGTTTTCACACAAAAGGTGGGCAGGACTACAACTCACAGTCTCCTGGTTTGTAGCCTGGTGCCTTTACTAATAGATCAAACTGGATCTCATATAAAATATAAGAGAGACGGACCTTTTGGAGACAATAATAAAATATTGAAAGGTATTTGCTTCTTTTAACATCCGTTACTTAAAGTCCAGTGTGGTCAGATAATTCTTTTGATTTTGCAAGAAATGGCAGCCAGGAAAAACATGGTATTTTCATTTAGAATATTTTACTGTGTGGCCTCTCAAAGAAAGTGAGAGGAGAGACTGGCAGTGCAATCTTTTGCAGCCCCAATAATTTCTGCTCAGTAACCATTTATTTATTTTTGCTTGCATGTTTATCACAAGTTCAGAGCATAACCCCTGATTAATTACTGAGTTAACATCTAGGATTGATTGAGCTATAATAATCAGTACTTTACAGAAATTCACTAGAGATATCTCAGCAAAAAGGCAGGGAAAATCCTGACCACTGAAATAATAACAGGAATGCTGGAAGCATGTAAAAAAATAGCATCCTGGTTAATCCAGCACAGTTTAATCAATCAACGTGGATTATTATCAGTTGCTAATTTAAAACATTCTGTCACTGCAAAGTACAATATTTTTTTCCTGTTGCTTTCTTTTTTTCATATTGGCTTCCCCTCCCTTCCCCCCCCCCGTTTTTTTACTGTTTTCTTGGCACACATAGAAACACACAATGACACATATTCGTGATTCTGAAAAGAAAATAGAACATCATCTTACACGATAAGGCACTGGATTTGTTGGGGTTTTCCCCGCCCCCATCCTCAGCCATGGGGGTTCTTTTTTCAAAACAAAACGGAATTTCCCCTTCAGTGCAGCAGAAAGGCCATCGGTTATTCTGTCAGCATGTGGAGCCAGGGAAATCCTTCATGAAAGAAGCTCTCACATGTGAGCAATCCCTGCAAGCATTCCTCCGATAATTCACCCGCCTACGCAGAAGGGCTCTGCAGAGCTTGTCTTTCTCTTTCTTTGCTTGCTTGCTTGCTTGCTTGGCAGAGCACAGAGCCAGTGATTAAAATCCAGCAGCAGGCTTCTTTTAACCAGGCACATTATTATTGTTACTGTTATTTCTATATATGTGCACTTACTGGGGCGATTCAAGGTCAACGTACATGATTGCAATTAGTGTTAAAAGTGCAGCGTGTAGCCCGTTCAATTAAATTGGCCACACTGAATATGTGTTGCGCTTCTCCAAAAATCGCAGAGAATTTAAACAGTTAAAATATGATTCAAGCTTTCCTTTCTGTTGAATACTCGACGCCTCATTCGCTACAATGTAATTCAAAAGTAACAGCAGCCGCGCCTTGATTGGCTAAGGCGCGGCTACCTTGCAAACCACCCACGTGACCTGGCATCCGGCCAGGTTGCCTATATAAGGAGCCGCTCGAGCGCGGCAGATTCAATCTGCTGTCTTGAGCTGAAGTTACTATGCCTGTTTCCTGGATGCAATAAAGAGCTGATTTTTACCATGTGTGCGAGAGTTCTTTTCAGAACTTAACACTTTCCCTTCCATCTCTCTGTAGAATCGCATTTTTCTGGCAGGATAGATCAACTCCCCTTTCAAACTCCAACCAGGCACCTGCAGGTTGACAAACGCTGCCAGTACATTTGTGTGACTGCAAAGGAAGAAGTAGGGAGGGAGATCCATGAATTCTCATTCCGAAAAGTTAAAATTAAACAAGGTTGCTTGATTATATAAGCAGGCACTGAGAGCCCTGGGATCATAATTTCTAAAAATGTTTGGACTCCAAGGCTATAAATATGCCTATCTGAGACCCTTTTTTAAGGTATCCTTCATTCAAGATCACTTTTTTTCTTCATATTAATGCTGTGTCTCTGCCCTCAGAAATCAGTGTCTTTGGGTTCCATGGAACTGGTCCAAAATCATAACTTGTAAATATTATGCTAAGCAACAGTTTGCTTTAATCATAATTTGTTAAATAAACCTACTGTATCTGGGCTACAGCAACCAGAATTAGATGATTTTATTTCTCTTTTCTGCCTTCTACTGGTTGCTGAATTTTTGCAGCCCTGCATAGTCACCCAAACTGCAATGGCCCTGGCACATATCACCTTAAGTCATATATCATAGTTTATATGACAGTATTCATACGACACAAAAAGTCAGATGTGAGCAAATCCCATAATGGTTTGAATTAAGAGTTCTCACATTGTGGGACAAATTTCCTATGACAAGAGAATAAGCAAGGTTTTTTTTTAAAGCCTGATCTCCTCATTTTGTCACCACAAAACTACAGTGGGCAGTTAAGCCACCACAAGGTTTGAAAATCCATGATATATATATTGTAATGTGATAAACTAAACAACGTATTTATTTTTGCCCAGTCCTAATCACAGTGAAATGATTCATTTTCTCCATGAAACAGCCAAATAAATAGATTATCACTCACCGGCCTTGATATTACAAAATTTGAAAGCTTACTGTCTGTACATAAACTAGTAAATATTCTAATACTGTAAATCCAAGGTTGATATTGGATGTGTGTGAGTAGTTTATAAAAAGAAATGTTTCAGGTTTTTCAAACATAGTGTTTAGTAAGTGATTTGGCCTGACACTTTAAAATACAAGATTTAATATTTATCTCAAGAGGCAGAACAGTCCATATCAAAAGCAAACCAACTGTCCCTTTTTTTTTATACAGTACTCCTTTCACATATTCATGTGCAGCAGCCATGTAATCGTCACCGTGATTTCTGAAGAGCAACTACTGTAGTGAGATACTACAAGTAGCTCTCAACTTACCACCACAATTGAGATCAGAAAAATCTGTTGTTAAGCAAGCAGGTGAATAGGGCTACAAGCTGGACTGAAAAAAACATAGCTGACCAGCAGATGACAGCAGAACTATCTTTTGCTGGCATCTAACACCATCAAGATGTTTGTATCCCAATTGATAGCCCTAAAACTACTGTGAGATACTACAAGTAGCTCTCAATTTACCACCATAATTGAGTCCAGAAAATTCTGTTGTTAAGCATTGAAGTCCTACAATTATGGATACAGTTTTAGCAAAATGTCATCTCCTCATTGTCGCCAGTTTGAGCAAGTATGAGAAGAATAGAAGGAATTTTTTTCTTGATCTAGAGTAGATGTCAAGAAAGAGCTGTGTATATATGCAGAAATTCTGTGGCATGTATCCCTACTTTTTCCCTAGAACTACATAGGCTGCTTTATTGCCTAGCTTTAGCTGTATATTTATCTTAAAAAGCAATAAAGATTGTAAACTTTTTAACCTGTCAGGCTTGGGAGATAAATTATTGCATGGAAAACATGGAAAGACAGTCTGCTTATCTGTCATTTTCATGGCCAATTTCTCAAATCAGAGCAAGGAATCAAACTGGGATTTCATACTGATCAACTACACACACACCCTCCCAAATTGGTTAAGTGCTTTATCCTAGTTTCTTATAAATAATAAAACTTCATGATAATAATTTATTTCTTATTGCAAGTATCATGGCTCTGAGGGTTTCTTTGGGTAATAGGAAAAACTGCTAGCGGTAGCTTGGAAATTATCTGACCAAGCTATTAAACTTGGATAGTTCTTTTCCTTCGGCCTCCTCTTTTTCTGAAGCTGGACTCCTGCATTGCTGGTTGGCTGGCTATGGTTGAAGTATAATCCACATAGCTTTCTAAATACTTTCCGGAAATGTTCTCTTAGATCTACTCTATATTGTTTATTTGGCACTTCAAAATGGAAACGACTAACCATTTTTCACTCCTTTCTTATCTGATTTGGTCCACTCAAGAGATATAGCCTCACACTCTTGGTTTTACACTGCTCTGTGTCCTCCAAGAAACTTGGCTAACTTGGATTTCAACTCTTTAAGTTAGGTGAATCCAAGCAATCTCTTCTGAAGAAGTTGTAGTTTTCTTAAAGGAATTGCCTTCTTTTTCTCCTAAGTCCGTGATGGTGAATCTATGGCACACATGCCACAGTTGGCAAGCAGAGCCCTCTGTGTGGGCACACCAGCTTTCGCCTCAGCCCAGCTCCACCACGCATGCTGTGCACCTCCTGCCAGCCAGCTGGTCTTCAGGTCTCTGCTGCCCATTTATGGGCAGCAGGAGCATGCATGGGGGTTGCTCGCATTTCATTTTGGGGGCTCTGCATTGCCCCCCGTGCCCCGTTTTGACTTCCAGGTTGGTGCAAAAGGCTTTCCAAGCCCAAAACAGGGTGGTGCATGCACAGGGGATGGAGTGAACACAGGGAGTGCACAGGTAATTTTCCAATAATGCTGGGTCCAGGGAAGGCTTCTTGAGGAGGGGTCTCACCACAGGGCAGTAGGTAAGTACCCCTCTCTCAAGAAAGCGTTCACAATATCCTGGAGCCAGACTCGTGTAACCTCCCAGGATGCCAGTACAAGCCAGGAGGGACACGGGTCCAATAAACATGTGGTGGCTCTCAGTCGCCTACGTAACCTGTCCATATCTTCAGAAGCAACAGAGTCAAACTCCTCCCAGAATGGTGTCTCAAGACCTGCCTCCGACAAACCCTCCGACAAACCCTCCATAGCATCCGCTTCTCCATTCAGCCCTCCACGAATCTCTTCCCGCACCTCCAGTCTGCAGCCCCATTTGCTCTTCTTCCGACCCTTCCCCTCCCAGCCCATCCACCATTCCAGTTCCAGCACTGGGTCGGGTTGGGTCGGGTCGGAACCATACGGGCTGGGTAGGAGGGCCGCGCAGGCAGCTGACATCCCCACGCGGCCTGATGGTGACTCCTCACCCTGCTCAATTTCCTCCGTCTTCGCCCTGGATGCCCGGCCTGCCTGCGCCAGGACCACCAGGGCCATCAGGGCTGCTCTGAACTCCCGTGCAGCCTAATGTTCAGCCTGATGTTCGGCCTGATGATCCTCAGCCTCAACTCGGTCCTCCAGCCTTTTGCGGCTTCGGCTCAGCTCTCCTGTCTTCATCCTGGTCACCCGATCGCCCTGCCACCCGGCCTACCTCCTCTCCAGCTAGGACCGGGCCCCGCCAGGGCCGCCAGAGCCGCTCCAGGAATCTTGTTGCCACTCCTTTGCTTAAAACAAGGCTAAGTAGGACAGCATATCGCTGGGGGCCCTACGCACAGGTCGCAACTACCCGTTGCAACTACCAGTACCAAACCAATCCAATCCAAACTGCAGCAGCCCACTGCTGCCTATTCCTACATTTAGTGAACAAAATCATAGTTCTACTTTTTTTTTGTAGCAGATGTTGGAGTCAGTGTGTGACGCCTGGTTGCCGCTTCAACCTATCCCTGCAGTTTTGTTGGCAAGTGATCTGTCATTTCCTTCTTCCTAGGGCTAAGAAGGGTGACCTGCTACCCAGTTGTCTTTGCACCCAAGGTAGCACTCGTGGTCTCCTAGATTCTACCATGTTTCTCTTAAAATAAGACAGGGTCTTATTTTCTTTTGACTCCTGAAATAAGGGCTTGGTCTTATTTTTGGGGAGGTCTTATTATTTGTGCGGTGCAGGAGGCAGCGAACATGGTCACCTCATGGCTGCTGCTATGTTGCAATATTTTCAGGGAGGGTTTATTTTACTGCATGCACTCAAAAGCCCCGATTATTATCTGGGAAGGTCTTATTTTCAGGGAAGTAATACCAGCATCTTAACCACTATGCCAAACAGATTCTCCTAAATTCTACAACTTACCTTTAAAATACTAGTGAACCTTTAAAATACTAGTGGATTTACATCCCAAATTGAAAAAGGATCTCTACTTCCTTTTCTCTCATTAAATTTGGAAGTTTGTCCTAAACTCCTCTCAAAACATCTTCTTTATCAAACTTCTTTTATAACTATGTAATTAAGACTTTTTCTATCCCAATTGTTTAATTGTTTTCTAACTTAAGACATATATACCGTATATTCCGGCGTATAAGGCGACTTTTGAAACCCCCAAAAGGCAACCAAAAATCGGGGGTCGTCTTATACGCCGAGTATACGCAGGCGATAGTCAGAAAATGAGCGGAGAAGCTTCTCCGCGATCTTTCTGACTGCTGCCTGGCTGTCTGGCCGGCAGTCAGAAACAGCGTTTCTGCCTGCCGGCCGGAGAACCGAGCCTGACTGCTTCCGGGCCGGCAGTCAGAAACAGCTGATGGCGCGGCTCCTCCGTTCCGTTTCTGACTGCCGGCCCAGGAGCAGTTGAAAGAAAACATTACATTTGTTATAAATCTTAGTTCTTTATATATCTTCACTTTCCTGACTTCATCTTTGTAGATTTGGGCTATTCACTAGTATTCTGCTTTAGTTATGTGTCACTTTTTCTATTTTTTATTGTCCTTGTTGTATTTCAGTTTATCAGAGAGTTCTTTATGCAACCATGCTGGCTTCATATGGGAGCTCTTATTTTTCTTTCTCAGTGGTAATATGGAACCTGAGTTTTTATAATCTGATTTTTCAGAGTTTTTCTTGAATTGTTTTCCTCCTTAATATTTTATCCATGGAATCCTTCCAAAGCTCCTTGTAAATTTGTTGAAATCAGCTCTCTTAAGACCTAAAACACTGGTTTGATGTGCTTGTACTATGTTGAATTCCAATATGATATGGTCCCCCAAAGTGCCTGCAACTTCAACCCCTAATATCATTTCATGTCTGTTAGTAAGGATTAAGTTCGGTATAGCTGACCCTGTAGTTCTCTCCTCTATCTTTTGGGTGACAAAGTTGTCTTCTATATTAGTGAATATTCTGTTTTATCTCTCATTGGTGCAGAGCTTGTTTTCCAGTTGCACATAATTAAAATCACCAATTATCATTGTAGCATCTTGCTTGCACACCTAAGCTAACTGATTAGCAAAAGATTCATCTACTGTATATTCTCAGATCCAAATACATTCAATAAGGTTTTCATCTTTGTTTTTTTGCATTTTTATAGCCCTGTAGTTGTTTTTCATATATTGGATGTAACCTTATTGATTTGCCAGGTTGATTCGGCTGTTCTAGAAAGAAAAAAGAACACATATACTTGCCGTATTTTTCGAAATATAAGACACACCTTTCCCCTCTTAAAAGTTGGTGAAAATTTAGGTGTGTCTCATGGACCAAATACGGGCATTTTTGGACTCCTGAACCCTCTGTTGACCCCAGAAGTACTCTGCAGTGCTCCACATGTCCATTTGCTAAAACCAGGCACATTTTTGCCAAAAAAATAAGTTAATTTGTGGGGTCCCAAGTCCTCCATGCATCACGTTTTTGCCTTCCCATCCCCAGGAGCACTCTGCAGTGCTCCGCATGGCCCATTTTCACCAAAAATGTTTTTCCTAAAAATGGGCCATGCAGAGCACTGCAGAGTGTTTCTGGGGGCCTGGGAGGGCGAAAATACATTTGCATGGAGAGATTTTGAGCCCAAAAACGCGACATGCCACTGGGAAAGTTGCAAATGGCAATTATGTGACTCCAGGACTCTGAAACTATCATAAATACATGGCAGTTGCCAACAGCCCAAATTCTGATTTTGTGACTATGGAAAGGCTGCCGCAGTTGTAGGTGCAAGGACCAGTTGTAAGTCACCTGTTAGATTTAAATATATCCCAATTTAGCATCCCCCACTGAGCAGGACAATTAATGCAAATAAGGCAGGCCTCCTGCATATATACAGTCTTCTGTCTTCCAGGATTCTGCTTTCTCTGTCCAGTTTTAATGTCTTACTGTTAACCATGGTTAACATAGTATTGGTAGCATGCCTTTTAGTGTGTATGATTTTAATGAAGTTTCACAGCTTTTCAATCTAAAGGCAGACGGTAATACAGTTGTTATTCCACATAGATTTCCCCATCTTATCTCTTGTCATTTTAAAATATCCTCTTCTGCTTGTTTACTTAGGAATAATTTGCTCAGTTCAGTGTAATACAATACAATAGCAGAGTTGGAAGGGACCTTGTAGGTCTTCTAGTCCAACCCCCTGCGTAGGCAGGAACCTTA
>JAPKID020006821.1:0-10495 GCA_026931265.2 Tropidonophis doriae | reverse complement strand
ATACATTAAACAAGAAAAACCATCCTGTGCTAAAACCCGTTAAAATTGCAAACTGGAGTAATCCCAATTAAAATTTAAAGAGACCTAACCTAAGCTAAAAACGGGACAGTCATCAGTCATCTCTTCACGAAATGCAACAAAATCTGTACTGTAATCGATTCTTTGGCAGTGGAGGAGTTTCAGCTCTCTATCAACTGGCTCGCCAGAGTAGCCAGCCTTAAACAGTTCAACTAATCTTCTTTCCAGGTGCTTCCTCACATTCACCACCGCGGCAAGCTGACCGCAAAAAGCGGCGGGGACGTTTTTTCAGCCGCCTGCCCTAGCTAGGGTGGGTAACGGAAGGGGGAGGGGAGGGGGAGGGTAAGGGAGCAAATTCAGCCGCCTGAATCGAGTCCGGCTGGGTTGGGACTTCGCGCGGACAAGCGCTCAAATCTCCTCCTCCCCGCAAGCGCTTTCTGGAATTCCCCGCCTACAAATCGGGCTCTGGTCCTACAACAGCCTGCAAAGTAAACAGAGAGGCGGGACGGCCGTGTGACGTTTGGAAAGCGATACTTTGCGCATTCCCTAATAAAAGGGGGCAGGCAGCGGCGGAAAGCGAAACTTTGCCGGGGCTTCTTTCTTCCAAGCGGGTCGTGTTTGCGGGTTCGAGAAGAAGAGCTGTGAGGGGGGGAAAAGCGGTTCTTTCAGTGCACGGCTCTGGGCCCGCTTGCCTTCGGTTTTCTTTTTAAAAGGTCTCGGCTGAGGTGAGTAACGCGCTCCGGAGATGAGTGCCTGCAGATAATTCCGCTCGCTTTACGGTGGAGCCCCCTGAGGTCCCTTTGCAGCCCAGGAGCTCGGCTTAAACAAGGGCCGAGTTGCGACGCCCGTATCTTCCGGTTGGGATGTGAAGGGCTTATTCGGTCTTAATGGCGCTGGAGGGGAGGACGGGGGGACGGGACGGGGAAACCAATCTGACCTTTTGTAATTCGTATAGCTTCGCGGTACATCGGGGATCTCGGTCCGTTGGTCGCTATGGAAAAGCGGCTCTCTGCCTCTTGCACTGGGGGAACAAAATGAGGGGCTGTGGCCCAAAGGGAAAGACCGGGACCGCCCTTCCTTGCAGGAACGTTTTTTCTTATGGGATGTAATAACTTCCCAAGGTTGGGTAGGTTGTGGTGATTCTTCAGCGTCTTGCATTTGCAGCCCCTTCTGGGTGTGGCACCGGTGATCCGAAGTAAAAGGACGGGTTGTGAAGATGGCAGAGGGCTCGATCCGTCCATGGTTTCGTTTTTGGTGAAACGCTACTTCTGCGATCCTCCCTCTCCTCCTCCTGGGATCTGGCGCCCGTTTATACATTACGCCCTAAGGAGCGTCATACAGTAGCAGGCGCTTGCTTTTCAAAACCGAAAGTGATATTTTCACGCAGCAAAATCTCTTTTTGTTTTCGATCTTTGGGGGGAAAATGGTGGCTTGGGATCCTTTAACCGGGGTGTAATCCCGGGTGTTAAAATTTGAGCTTCTGCAGCTTTCCTTGTTGTCATTGGGGAGGCTGGGCGCAGGTGACTGGAGAGGAAAACGAAAGTAAGCGACCCTTAATTTGCATAGCGGGCGTTGATTGGACGCGGCGGCAGGGTTGCGCCTATCATACAGTACCGAAAGCGTTTCCTTTCTCCCGCTACTTTCTTTTCGTCCCGGCTGCGCAGCAACTAGTATGAGTAATTCTCCTCCCGTTTTTGTTTATATTTTTCTGTTTCCGTACAGGCTGTAAAAAAAATCCCTCACCCTGGGTCGCCGATCACACAGGAAGGGCATTAAATGCCCTAAATGTCACTTCACTCAAAATGCATCCCACAAATTCTGTAATAATTGTGGGAAACGCGTGACTCCTCAGCCTGGCAGTGTGCAAAGTAAGTTCTGTTTTTTTAGTAAAAACTGAAATAGTAATTTTTTTTTAAAAAAAAAAGTCAAAATATGGTCTATAAAAAAACGACAAATGGAATTTATTTAGGTTATCTTAGTTTGCTCTCTGTCATGTCCTGAATGTAGCAGAGCAGTGGTTCTCAATCTTTTCTTAAACATGGAGCTCATTGAAGTATTCTTTGTTGTCATGGACCATGGCCAGGACCCCCAAGACTTAATTCAAGATTTAAACATTTCTGTGTGTCTTCTTGGACCCCTTGGGATGACAGCATGCCCCCCCCTCCCCCTGCTGTCAGCGGGTCACAGGTTGAGAACCACTGTGGTAGAGTGTCTTACCAAGATTGTTTATTGTAAATGTACTACTAATTTGACATTGAACTTTAAAAAAAAAAGCTTTAAAATAATAAAATTATGTTATGTTGCCCTTCTCTCTCCTCTAACCTTTCTCTATTCCTTTTTTTTTTAAGTCTTATGTCAGAATAAATGGTTGTTACTTACAGAACTGATTTCCTGTCACCTGGAGTATATTAATTTAGAGTAGGGCACACTACTTAGAGTAATTTAGTTTATGGAGTTAGACTCAGCTTGATATTTAATTAAAGTAGTGAAATTAATCTAAAAATCTTCCTTAAAATATGTACCAGTCCTATAGTAACAGTCCTGTAAGACTCATTTTATATCTAGAGATTTATAGACTCATGCATATATTGAGTTATCTGTCTCCCAGTTAATATGTTCCCCTCCAATTGAATGAGTGCTGCTACAAGAGAAATGGATAGCATTTCAGATATACATCCTATTACTATGATGGCGAACCTATGGCACACATTCCAGAGGTGGCAGGCAGAGACCTCCCTGTGGGCATGCATGCCGTCGCCAGCTGCTCTTCTGGTTTCCATTGCACACATGTGCTGTCTAGCTGGTCTTCGTGGGTGCCAGGACACCAGAAAATGGCCCCAAAACCAGTCTGAAAATGGTCCCAAAAACCCAGGAATGCATATGCCAGCCAGCTGGTCTTTGGGTTTCCAGCATGCGCAAAGACCAGCCGCCTGGCACATATGCATGTGCAGGAAATCCAAAGAGCAGCTGGCCGGTGTGCACATGCGTACGGCCAGCTGGTTTTCGGGTTTGCAGTGCTCTGGTATGTGCACATGCACATGTATTCCGGTTTTGGCATTCTGTGCCAAAAAGGTTTGTCATCACTGTCCTATGAGGTTATGTGCATAGTTGTTTTTAAATGAGAGAATAGTTGCGTGCATTTCAATTTAGGCACTGAATGGTTGATGTTCCCTGTAGTGCAGGCCTGGGAATGTAAATACACTTTGCAATAAAAAAGCCCTGTAGAAAACTGATAGTTTCAGTAGTTAAGCAAATTGTTTTTCTTCCTTTGTCCCTGAGATTCACATTGCAGCGTCTCAGTTGAGTTCAGATTGCTGTTTAATGGCCTTTCAAAAATCATAATATTTTGGTTGCAGAGAAGGGGGATGCAGAAGAGACTTCAATGGCAGAGACGGAATCTGAGGGAGAATGGAAGCTGGAGAGCTCCCTTTCGTCGGGATCATTTGTGGATGAACAGCCATCTAGTGAACAAACACATGGGGCGTCTGAAAAATCTCCACCAGGAAGCCTTGGGAAGGTCACCTCAGCCTCCCAAAAGCGAGTAAGTAGAGTTAGTGTATTTTTATACACATGCTTTGTCCAGAAAAGTTGTTGCTTTTTTCAATGTGAGAATTTTCAATTATTCTGTCTTCCTATTCTTCTTCGCTTTTGCTGCATTTACTTGTTTACCTGTTGACACATAACTACATTAAAAGCTAACATTTGTATTTTGCACCCAAATAATAAGTTCTCTGAAAGCAGGGCTGTTTTTCAACAGGCAATAAACACTATGAATGTTGATCACTGGAATATGTTGGATGAAAATGATAATCCTCCTTCCAGAAAAAAACAAAAGGAGAACCCATGTCTAAAGGAGAGCGATAAACTATGCCCAATTTCTCAGCAGGTAGTTTTTCTAGTACGTGGTGTAATCTTAGTTGTCACGAGTGGTTGGAGTGCTTGGATGCAAGTCTAATTATTCTGAGATTTGAGACTTTGTTGTTCTGAATATGAATGTGTGTTTTTGAAACAAAATTGAAAGGTCAAAGTGGTTCCCTCTAGGGGGTCTACTTATACAAAGAGTTGAAGAGAAAGAAGGACATTCCTGGTGATGGAAATACAAATTTGATGCCATAAACTCCCAAGGATGTCCCTCCCTTCTCCCAAGCTCTAGTCCAACATATAGAGCAGGGTTTTCCAAACTTGGCAACTTGAAGACTTGTGGACTTCAACTCCCCGCAGAGCGGGCTGGAGAATTCTGGGAGTTGAAGTCCACAAATCTTCAAGTTGCCAAGTTTGGGAACCCCTGATATAGAGATACTCCTCGACTTGCTACTGTTTGTTCAGCAACCATGCAAAAACTATGATGCTGAACAAAAGAGACTAACTGGTGCTTGACGTTAACAGCCACTGCAGTGCTCCTATGGCTACATGATTGCCACCTCGGCTCTTGGCAACCCATTTGCATTTACAATGGATTGACAAGCCCTCCGTGATCACCATTTGCAGTCTTCCCTGCCGGGAAAGTTGCAGGTTCCTGCAGGACTCCCTTTGGTTCCTGGAGTCTGCCTGAAAAAGATTGATTTGGATCCATTTTGGGAATGACCTTTTCAACCTCTTTAAGAGCAGAAGGGCTGCCTGCCAGGTTGACTTTGCCCCACGTGGATGGCAGAGTCCCAACTCCAAGCAGCTCTGTCAAAAGACGTTGTCCGGAAAAGTCTATGATGAAAGCCAAGAGGGATTTTATCCTGGGCCACTGGTAGCATTGATGGAGAGGGGCTTCAATCCTGTGCTAAAATCCTCCTTAGCTTTTGCAGCATCTTGGACTTTTCCAAGCAGCATCTTTGAGAATGATAGTCAAATAGATTTTGCCCTTACGTGGGACAGTGTCCCAAGCAATTCTCTGTTGCTCTTAAAGATTCTGTCTGAAAAAAAGTCTTTCTACTCTTCAGAAAGATACTTTTTTTCTGGAGGGTAAAAAAGACTTCTTCCAGCCCATCATTCTTTAGAATAGGGGTGTCCAACTCATGTCATGGCTGCGTCACATGACGTTTCGGGAGTTTTTTCCCTTTCATTAAACCGGGAGTGGCCAGCACGTGACACATGTGACTTGTGGGCCAGGGTTTTTTTTGACAGCCCTGCTTTAGAAAGTTCATCTTTGCTGGTTTTCAGAGAAACAGAAAGTTCAGGATTCAAACTTCCTTTCTCTGGTCCAGCATGGCAATTTCCCTCCCCACGGTGTGCCAGACTTTCTAGCACACGGATGGAAGGGGAGCTGGTGCTACAGAACCTGAATTTTGTTTCTCTCGCCCAGCATGCCAGTTCTCTTTTGCAAATGGAAGGGAGGGAAACGCCTGTGATGGGCCACAGGAACAAAGCTCAGATCTTTGAGATCCCAGGTTTGTTTCTCTGGTCCAATGCAGGAACTCCATTCGATGCACAGGCAACCGTTTCAGCAGACAGCTCTTTCGTTTTGCTGAATTCATGACCTGCGAGCTCACTTAGCGACTGCACCTATGAGGGATGGAACAGTCACTGATCTGTCGCAATCGTGAATGCCTTGCTGAATCACTGCAGTGATTGATGGCCGTAATGGGCAGGCTCTATTACCAGTCATAAATTGAGATCTACAGGTACTTTTCTTACTGAGCACATCAAAGTGAAAGTTGTGAGTCTCCATGAGATGTTGTTAATTGAGTTACATAATAATAATAACATTTTAACATAATATTTTTTGGTGTGTTGCTATAAAATCCATCTGCTTGAGCAGTACAGCTTGAACTTTTGTATTATCTGCTGGTTCTACTTTAAAAAATCCCAAATCCCAGACTTTGCAGTATATTTAAAAAATATACATCGCCTCTTTTAATATTTATTTTTTCTTGACCTTTCTATATCCAATAAGGAGTGCTTTTCATGTGATGTACCATACTAAAATAATGGTATATTTTATTACGTGTGAAACGTTAATGTATTAACTTAAGTTTCTCTAACGATTAATACAAGTCATGGAGCAAATGGTTGTGCCTTTTTCTCCTTAACGTGATAATATTTTTTTACCTTTTACAATATATTCTTTAACTATACAGGTAATTTGTGACTTACAATCGTTCATTTAGTGACTGTTCAAATTTACAATGCCACTGAAAGAAGTGATTTATTATTATTTTTCACACATGACGATTACAGAATCCCCTAGGTCACAGGGTCAAAATTCAGACGCTTGGGAACTGACTCACATTTATGAAGGTTGTAGTGTCCCATGGTCATGTGATCACCTTTTGAGAGTTTCTGACAAGCAAAATCAATGGGGAAGCCAGATTCACTTAACCATGTTACTAATTTAAATGTAGTGATTCAATAGAAGTCAATAGAATAACAGAGTTGGAAGGGACCTTGGAGGTCTTCTAGTCCAACCTCCTGCTCAGGCAGGAAACTCTTAATACCGTTCCAGACAAATGGTTATCCAATCTCTTCTTAAAAGCTTCATTTACAACTTCATTTAACAATGATGGCAAGAAAAGCCATAAATATGTGGCGAAACTCACTTAGCAACTGTGGCTGTAAGACAAGGATTGCCTGTATACGATTCTTCAGGACTGAGAGTTGCATGCCGGATGGATTCCATGAAACAGTCCAATTCATTATCAACTAGAAAACATTCTGGGGTTCTGCTTTTTCCCTTTTGTAAAAGCTGCTGAGCAGTTTCTGTTGTGTGGAGTCAGAGGCTTTTAATGGGCAATATGCACTAACCCTTGTGGAGGCTTAACGCATCCGTTTTGCTAGTCAATGTGAAATTGTTTTCCAGTGAAAATCTGTGGTTTTGGATATGTTGGTTCTCTCCTGTCTTTATATTTAAGTGAGTCACCTTTGCTTACAGTGAAAATGAAAATTGATTCACTGTGTTGGGTCCGTTCGGTTGCTGGAGAGAGAATCCAAGCAGCAAATCTAAGGAATGAACATTTAAGGGGATTTCTTTATCCAAAACGAAATAAATTACAAGATGTAAAAATCCTATTTCACAGTTTAAATTGTTTTTTTTTAAACAGCGGTTGAGTGTATTCTTTAGGTTTTCATCCTTCTTTAAGTATTATTTAAATATTTATTACAGTACTATATACATTAAGTATATAATACTTAAAAGTATAAAGTATTATACTTTAAGTATTAAGTTGTGATTTTTTTTCTTAAAATAAAAAACAGCCCACCACCACAAATGATATAACTCCTTAGATTTTTCTACATAAGGAGGAAAACCTGAAGAATTTTAAAAGAAAACATGTCCAATGTTCAAATTAAGAAGGTATTATGTAATCTCTTTCCATGGAAGACCTGATGTTTTCATGGGAGGAAATCCAGACTGGTTTAAAATGTGAATGGAAATAATAATAATAATAATAACAACAATAACAACAACGAGAAAGCATTTATTGTCTGTGCTTTCACAGTAAGGTCAAAAGGAATCCAGTTATAGTTTTTATAATTGTTTACAATATAATGAAGAAGGGATTTCTATTGGACATCTTGAGCATTTTAATATAGAATAATGTCATTAAATTTCTCATTTTCCCTCATTTAACGGAGATATAGCTTCAATGAGGGCTTTAGTATTTCATTTATTTCAAATTGTCATGAAAGCATCAACTTTGGAGTCTGCTGCTGGCTGAATTTGGAATACAAGCAATCAAATTAGAACATTATTATAGGTAGTCTTCAACTTACAATCATTTATTTAATGACTATTCGAAGTTACAACAGCACTGAAAAAAGTGACTTGACTGCTTTTCATAGTTATGACTGTTTTGCCATCCCCATAGTCATGTGATCAAAATGTGGATGCTTGGCAACTGGCATGTATTTATGATATTTGTACTGTCCTGATGTTATGTGCTCACTATTTGTAAACTTCCCACTGGTTTCCAACAAGCAAAACCAACTTTGCTTAATAACCACATGATTTATTTAACGTGTGTAGTGATTTGCTTAACTGGCAAAATGGGGGGCTGCAGTGCCCTAACAGTTAAGATACTGAATTTGTCTACCGGATGGTTGGCAGTTTGATACCCAAGTACCGCATGATGGGGTGAGCTCCCATTCTTGCTCTTGCCAAGCTAGTAGTTTGAAAGCATGCAAATGCAAGTAAATAAATAGGTACCACTTTGGTGAGAAGGTAACCGTGTACTGTGCACCTTGGCATATGGTCATCTGACTGGAAGCATATTTGGACAATGCTGGATCCCTTGGATAGGAAACGGAGATGAACACTGCCCTCTAGAGTTGACATGAGTGGGCAGGGGAAACCTTTATGGCAAGAGATCGTAAAATCAGGCAAAATTCAGCTAAACAAGTGTATCACTTAGCAATGGAACTTTTGGGCTCAATTATTGTCGTAAGTTGAGGGCTACCTGTAACTGCTTTCCTTTCTTGAGTCTTTTAATCAATCTTTTCTTTTTCTGTGCTCCTGATTACATTTCTTTTGCTTTTCCTCCCAGCTGTTTGTGTTTGCTACTCTTTTATTGCATGGCTTGCTTGGGATAGAATGCGGTTAAATTTTGTTTGTAACAAACCATAGGCAAAGTAGCAAAGTCATTTGAAGTATCACAGGAAGAGAACAAGATTTGATACTCCAGTCTCTCTTCATTTTAATTTCAAAAGACCAGCATAAAAATATAGCTAATAGTATGATGAAGTGATGATGAAAATCTGGAAGTTTCTATTATCTTTAATGAGGAAGGGCTAACCTTAGTTATTTGAATTACCTGTAATGCATTACAATACGGATTTCCATTTTACGCACCCTGTTTTTCTTTCCTCCTTGTAGAAGAACAGGAAAAGGAACAAGAAGAAGACTTCTCCAGATAGTGAATTGCATAGTTCCTTCTCAAGCTTAAGTTCAGCTCCACCCAGTCTTGATTGTTCACTTCCCCCAGATGTGGCTGATATGAAAACCCCAGTAGAAGAAAGTCAACACTCGGAAGCTAAATCAACTGACTTAATGCCATCCACCAATGACACTAGTGGACAGATTAGAAATACCTCCTTCCATGCAGATCAGGGCCAAGAATGTGTGAGCAGAACAGAAACCCAGAATCAGTCAGAGCAAAATAAGAAAAATGATGCAGAAAGTCAACTTGCTTTCACAGGAGAGAAGATGGAGGAGGATTGTTCCAGAAAGGTTGATATAGCTGGTGAACAAAAAGATCCTAGCAAGAAACTTGATTGTTCACTTCCCCCAGATGTGGCTGACATGAAATCCCCAGTAGAAGAAAGTCAACACTCAGAAGCTAAATCAACTGACTTAATGCCATCCACCAATGACACTAGTGGCCAGATTAGAAATACTTCCTTCCAGGCAGATCAGGGCCAAGAATGTGTGAGAAGAGCAGAAACCCAGAATCAGTCAGAGCAAAATGAGAAAAATGATGCAGAAAGTCAACCTGCTGTTACTGCTGTCACAGGAGAGAAAATGGAGGAGGATAGTTCCAGAAAGGTTGATATAGCTGGTGAACAAAAAGATCCTAGCAAGAAACAATGTGCCACTAGTTCTGTTAAGCCTGGTCAACTATCACAGAATACATCTAGTATATCAGATGGAGGTGTTACGCAACCTGTTTCTAAGGGAGACACAGATAGCAGATCTCTAGATCTCAGTGTTAACCTTACATCTACTGAGGAAAAAGGATCAGGATCGAGCACTGAACATCAAAACACTGGAACAAAGAGGTCTTTCCCTGAATCTGAAGTGAAAAATAGCAGTTCAAAAGTGGTTACAGAAGAAGCCAAGCAACAGAGGAGCTCTGATTCAAAAGTAAATTTCTCAATTTATTTGTGGTAGCATATATCTCTATCCCATTTTTGTTAGTGTAATAATATGTGGGAATGACCAGGGAAGAGCCATGTCTAGGGGAATGGTTGGATAAGAGGTAGATGAGTCTGCAGAAGGAATGTGGGTATGGCAAATGTCTCGGAAGGGACCCTCCCTAGTTTCTTAGGTTGTAAAAGTAAGGGGGGGGATTTACTTTCAAGCTTGTAATACTATTAATCTTACAATAAAGTGGAGTTCATTCACCTGGAAGTGCTTTCTGTCTGGATGTCCTTGCCAGACTGATAGTTGGCCCCCTTGAATGGTCTTTATAGGAGGAAAGCCCCTGCATAAGCTAAATAATACATAAATCACATAGGTTATTTTTTTGTGAAGGAATAAATGTATCTTGTCCCGTAATTAAATATTTGCTGTATCTCTGGGACTCGAAGCATTTGTACCTCCTTAGAAATAATTAGTTTTACAGGCCCACATGTGAGAGGTGTGACAACTTGATGTCCACAGGAGGGATTATCCATGTCACCCTTGCAGAGCATCTGAGGAGAAAAATTATACTAGACTACCAATTTTTGAGGTATTTTTAAAAGTAATTTTGAAGTTTCAGCTATGAATTACCTGCTGCACCCTTGCAAACACCAGCATTTCCTAGACCAGAGGTTCCCAAACACTTTAGGA
>JAPKID020006820.1:0-10495 GCA_026931265.2 Tropidonophis doriae | reverse complement strand
GGTTCTAAACAGCACTGTAGATTTGTGGAACCTCTTCTATAGAAGAGGTTAGAACTGGCAGGAACCCACCCCTGACTCTCTTATAATATTTCCCTCCATTGAATGTAAATATAAACATTAATTTTCCTTTATCAATAATCCCAGAATTGAGGTAGAATTCCAAAGAGTTGTAAAGTAGCAAAAAAAGGGTTATAAAATTTATTCCTTTTTGCCAGCTTCTCATTAATTGTGTTCAGTTAATCTTCCCCACCATTTGGGCTCACCTGGCTGTTTGGGAATGGTATTCTTTGAGTGCAGTAAGTACTGTATGTTCAGGGGAAGTTTCCTAATAAACCTTTTTCAAAATTTAGTTCCATATCCCTTAATGTTCTAGTTATTTGGTACTTGTCTTGAAAATTCTAAATTAACCATCAATGCACAGTTAAAGACAACAAGTCCACATTCAGAACCTCTCATTATCCTCAACCCTTCTCTTTCATATTTTTAAATCATAAATATTTTAGACTCGTATTCATTCTTCCTTCATTCTTTATTTTATTGATTACATTTTTATGCTACCCATCTCCCCTACAATGTTACATGATGCTTATACAAATACGCTTATTCTTAAACCTCATATTCCTTTTTTATAAGGAGATATTCACCAACCACATTTTTATTCATTTTTGCATCTCCAAATGGTCTAATCATTTTTCTGTACTGTCTTGTCTCAATCCTGCCAATCCATTCATATTACCTAATATGATAATTTTCCCCTAAAACATATTCATTTGGAATTTATGCACAATTTCCCCCACAACTATGGTTATTCCATTATTACTGTGCACTGAGGCATAGTTGAAGAATGAATTTCCAGCTTTACAAGATTCAAATAACTGTTACATCAACAACCACTTGCAAACTTCACCATCTACAATAAAGAGATAAACCCGTCAGAAGTTCATGAAAAAAGTAGTTATAAGAACTAGAAAAATTCTGCTTTAATGTATACAGAAATATAATAGCTCTGAACTGAAACTAGTTCCATTCCTTTCGTTCATAATTAAATTTTCATTTTTCTCTCAGCTGGTACTGGGATTAGAAGCCCCGCAGGCAATGATTCAAAGACACAATTCTAGGTAAGCTAAGTTTAATGCAAAACAAGGAAAGCTGCAAAGTAGAAATCCAGTAATTATTGAGTGTAAAATGCAAGGCATATTTATCATGGAACCAGCAGGCAGATAAGTGCACTCTTCCATCCTTGTATTATAGTGAGCTAAATGCTTTTGAGCAGGACATCAATTAGCACTTGTTTCTTATTTGTTTATTCATTTATTTATTAATGTATTGTTATTGTCCTGTTCCAATCTAGTAGACTTGAAAATAAAACATTACAAAGATGACCATAATATTCATAACTAATAATCATGTTAAGTTTTTGATGTTTTTAATTATAATATCTTCTTCATCTTTCAACTATCACTATGCAAAGCTTTTCATTTATTTTAACTTATCAAACACTTGTTTAGATGAATAAATAATGAACTATGAAAATAATTGGATTACTTTTCTCGGACTCATATTTTGCACACAAATGCTCTTCTGCTGCAATTGTGTTTGTATGTGTATTCAAAAACAAGTCCGTCGATAAAGTGTAAAATGTGAGAATTATGTTACATTTTGTATTTCTATCCAAGGAAACTATTTTTATGGGATGGAGAATGGCACTGCATGTAAACTATTCCTCCAAGCGTTCTTTTGACTGTGCAAAGGATAATCTTACAAAAACTCTTCTAAAGATAATCTAAAGCTAAATATGCTAAAGATATGCCTCAAATAAGGTTCTAACTGTAATAGAGCTTTGGGGTTATTGTGGAATAGTCATTCCTGTCAAATGGAGATAGGAAATCACAATCCTTGGATATTGGCCTTTCATCTTTCTCCTGAAGGATCAGATATATTTAGTTGTTCATTATCCTTTAGAGGCCATTGTTACCCTATGTGATCACATCTCTTTTAATTGGTCCTCTGCATATTCCTCAACATGTTGCAAGTTATAACAACATCATTTATAAGGAAACTTTATGCCTTCTATTCATGACCTGCATTTGTTTGCCTATAGCACTTGCTATGCCCCAGCCAAGATCCTTTCATTACCCCATTCCAGTCTTGTGAGGTAAAGGATGAGTGATTCTTTTGTAAGGTTGCTACAAAAAAAAATCTCAATGTCAACTGTGTGAAAGATGTTCGTACTCAAACAATTCTAAGCACAAATATTTAAATAAACATTATAAAGTGAGTTTGCATGACATTTATTGAACAATATTCCTGAATAGGAATTGTACCTTGAGAAGATAGAAAGAGAAATAGATTTCAAATGTGCCAATCTATATATAATCTATATATAATCTATATCTATATATCTCAAATGTAAATGCACAAAGATATGTATGCATGCATGCACACAACACCAATTGCACATCATCTTAAATCTTTCTTGATTCTGCAGCTTTTCTCACATATGTACAGTTTTTCAAAGGTAACAACAATTGAAGTCAAATGAATGAACGGGTTTCCCTAATTCTTTCAGGAATCCCATCTGGTCTTTGAATCAATTCAATTACGTTGATGATCTTCCAATGTCTCATTATGACAGTTTCATTACGATAAATCTTGATTTATTTATGTTTTTCCATTTTACCTTCCTCTATAATTTGTTCTCTTTCTATCCTATAAAGATACTGTTTTGTAGACATTCTGTCATTTCATATCTTTCATTATTGTCCTTCATTGATTCAGTATTATGAGGATCTCATTACTTTTGGTCTTTTCTTTTAAAAAAAAAAAAAACCAGTCCTATCTCACTATACATCTCTTGCCAAAATAAATTTGCCATAGTGATGCCATTGGGATTCTCCCCCCCCCGCCCTCCGGTAATCTTTAATTCAGCTTTTAGCTTTGTTCTTATTTGTGTTTTTACATTATATTTTTAATTGTAAATTGTAAACTGCCCAGAGTCCTTTAGATGAGAGTGTGATGCAGGAATATGATGAATAAATAAACAAGTGCTACACTTTCTTCCTTTAGAAATCAGCTGTAGCAGGAAGAGATTGATCAGGTTCCAAATATTACATGGAAGCATGGTTCCTGCTTGCAAAGGATAAGAGTTAAGGTTGTTATTGTGTTAGTGGTCAACCAGATTAACATAATTGCACTAGATTGTGTTAGTTCACTTTAACTTTATGACTTTCTTGGTTTTATGCAAGTTTGAAAACATGCCTATAGTGAAATGACTGAGACAAAGTCCTAAATAAATATTTTTTCAAAAGGTTACTGACTCTGATTCAGATCCCTGTGTGAATACTTTTTTAAAAATAAAATAAAACATTTTACCAAAGTTGTGTCTTGATAGAATGGGTTGGACTAACATTAACTGGATGGAGTCATGTTAGAGAGAGAGAGAAAGAGAATGTGTTCCAAAGTCAGAGGATTAAACCAATTGTTTTGTCTCTTATGGGTAGTATCTGAAAAATCCAGAGAGCACTGATAGATGAAATAGAGAGAGAATAGATGCAATAGAAAAAGAATAGGGAAGGAAGGTAGGCTATTGCATGCTGATATTGTTGTATGATATCTCAGGGATGAACAGGTAGCACTTCTCAGACAGTTGGGTAGTTTTTGTTTAGTGACCACAAGTAGAACTGGCACCTGGTCATTAGCAAAGCATCCACTAAGTGAAAAATCACATGACTGTGATTGTGCTTACAATTTTATTTCAGCTTCCTTTGCTTTATAGTTTCAGAAAGCTGTAACCCCCCAAATAGTCTGGTGAGCCCAGATAGTGGGAAAGATCTTTGGGATTTGACTCATGAGGAAGCCAGGTAAAAGAACAATCCTAAACCCCAAAAAACAAGAAGCTGGTTGTCTGAAACAATACATTGCAATATTATATAATTACAGGCCCTTGGCATGAGTATTCCTGATCACAGAAATTAGGATTGAAGATAGTCTGTAGTTTAAAAGACTAGTAATATATGTGGGCTTGAAAAAACAACTCTCCTTTGTTAAAATTTAAGAATCAGCTATAAACATTCCTGGAATAGGGAAGACCAGGGGGAAAACAAGGGGCTTTAAAAAAAAACACCTGCTGATCCAGGTCACACTTTCCAACTTCTTTTTCACCACATTTTCTAGGCTGCATCGCTTTACCCTTTCGCCCTTCTGACATGGACATTTCTTTCCTTAACGCCGCTAACCTACCTAAGCAACGGCGCGGACATAGCTAGTTGCGCACAAGCCCAAACCGTGCCGTCTCAAGAGAGGCACCGCCTTCTGAACACGTGTCTCTTTGCAGCCAAGTTGCTTGTCTTCTCACAGTCCCAACCTAGTAGTTCGCAAAGAAAGCGCCGGCTCCTGCATTCAGTCCAGGCACACAACCAGGCGGAGAGCCGGCTTCCGCGCGGGGGGGGGGGGTCTTTCTTGCCGAGAGAGCGCCCGCGAAGCGCGGGGGAAAAGCTGGCAACTTCATGGAGGAACCGGGGCAAGTCGCCGAGAGGGAGGAGAGTGTGGATTGGGGCTACGAAGAAGGTAAGCAGGCGGCGCCTGGGGGGAGGGGAGCTGGGTTGAGTTTGTGGTCTGCGGCCAGTCGGAGGACTGGGAGGGAGTGGGAGAAGACTGGAGGGTAAAGTAAAGCCCACGCTGACTCTTGTCCCCCATCAATATGTGCAGGTAATACTTGCCTACGTAATTAGATGCTGTCTGGGGTGTTCGATAAAGCAATTTTCTTCCGACGGAAACGAAAGGTTGCCAGGTGAAGCCAGCTGCATCCCAAAGTGAGGGATTTGTTTGGAGGTAAAACAAAAAGCTTCAGAATCGCTTTAACAACACGTTGCCGTGTGGCGTTCAAAGCTCAAATACGGAGGAGTTGGCATGACAGAGTCTCCACTTTCATCTGCTGTGGTCCCTGGAAGGGAGTTTTAATCTTTCGGGTTTTTTTTTTTTTAATAATCTGTGTGTTTTGGAAGGTGACAGCAGGGCTTTCAAGGCAGCATGAAGCCAGATGGGATATTGTGTACACAGTGATCTCGTGACACAGGACTAAGACAACAAAATTGCAGGGAATGTGGATTTCTTAGGGACTTATATTCTTTTTCAGGCCTGATATTAAGTGAAAAACTGTGTGTGCATGCAGGAATAGGATGGGATGGAAATGGGGTAGGATAGAGCTGGAAGGGACCTTGGAGATCTTCTAGTCCAGCCCAGGTCAAGCAGAACCTATTCCTGTGATTGGCAACCTATGGCACAAGTGCCACAGGTGGCATGTGGAGTAATCTCTGTGGGCACGCAAGCTGTTGCCCAAGTCAGCTCTACTGCACATGCACACGCACCTCCAGCCAGCCAGCTGATTTTGGGGTCTCTGCTGGGAGATGCACACATGCACAGGGGAGGGGGGATGCGGTGCCCCACCCCCCCACCCCAGTGCCCCATTTTTGGTCCCAGGAGGCTTTAGGGAAGCCTGCTAGCACCAAAACGGGGGTCGCATGTGCATGCACAAGAGGTTTGCACACGCATACGCGGTGCAGTGCCTGTGGGGGACATTACATCATACACTTGCTGTATCGCATGCAAAGCATGCTTTCGTCACTCAAGGAAAAAAAGGTTTGCCATCACTGACCTATACCATTTCAGACATGTGACTATTCAGTCCAGGGGTCTCCAATCTTGGCAACTTTAAAACTTGTGGATTTCAACTTCCAGAGTTCCTCAACCAGCTTTGTTTTGCTGGCTGAGGAATTCTGGGAGTTGAAGTCCACAAGTCTTAAAGTTGTCAAGGTTGGAGACCCCTCATCCAGTCTCTTCTTAAAAACTTCCAGTGATGAAGTGTCCGTGATTTCTGAAGGCAAGCTGTTCCACTGGTTGAATGTCCTCACTGTTCTGAAGTTTCTCCTTAATTCCAAGTTGCTTTTCTCTTTGAATGGATGCTGTTCTTGTGGTTGTGGTGAAAAATTAAAAATGTACATTTTCTGAGATGATGTGAAAGAAGCATTATACAAAATTAGAAAAGTTAGATTGTATTTGATGAAACCAAGTCATTAAACATCTATAGAAATTCTCAACATCCAGGTCATGTAGGTCCCAAAGGTTCTTTTCAAAAGGCAACTGGACTTTCTTGTTTGTTCCTTGAAAAACTGAAGAAGCTTCTTGGATGAGAAGCAAAATGTTTTCATGGGGGGGAAACAAGAAAATCTAGTGCTTTTTAAAAACATATTTGAGAAGATGTTAACAGGAATTTAATTCCTTTATTCTAAAAACAAAGTTTTTATCAATTTAAATGTATTCCCTGCTTTGTGATGCTTTTACTTTTACCATTTTTTTTACTCGGGCTAAGAAAACTTTATTTTAAAATCTTCATTTCCAGGTTTTATACCTGAATGACATTTTTATGGCTTAAAGATAGAAGTAAGCTCATGTGTTATTACAATGCTATTTTAGGATTCTTTGATTGGCTCCTGTTTAACATACCTGCTGGAATTTTACTTGTAGATCCCTGTCAGGTTATTGCATGCCAAAAATGATACTTTTCTGTAATTAGTTTATTCTGTGTTCATCGAATGATGGTCATGTCAATCTAAAGTAGTCTTTGAACTGAATATACATTTTTAAAATTTCTGATCAATGATTGTGATAATACAAATTGAAAATGATAACAGGAACTGTTTTATCACATAGTTTTATTTTCCCTAAAGAAATCTTTGGCATTTTTATATTATGGTACATTGAATATTCTTAAGAAGAAATATTCGGCTTGACCTGCTTGCCCAAAGCAGATGAGAGATTAAATGCACTAGACAAGCATTTTTGAAAAAGCATCTTCGAGAATATGTGGGTATACATTGTTTATTGCTGGCATTGAGCAGGTGAAAAATGCAATCTTTCTAAATATTGTAACTCTTATGCAAACCATAACTTTGAAGCTGCTATTTGCATACAAGAAGCAGTCCTTTGGATAAACGAATAGTTAATACTCTGACCCTGTTTTGGTCTTGAAATGTGATATGTATAAATAACTTTGGTTCATTTTCCTAGGGATTTTGTCCCACTTCTCTCGATAATGTGATCCAGAAAAGGTAGAAGCTAGTGAAGCTATATAAATCCAGTGACTCCTATGCTTCAAATGCAAGCCCTATTGATAATGAAATCAAGGTTAAATTCTTTTGTTGCTCCCTTTTGCCTCTGTGGTCTAACTAATATAGCTACTTTTATTGGGATGGGAGGGACAGTTTCCACTTGCTGTTGTTTGAACTAGTCTGATGTCAGACTGTTTACTTCTGAATTTATAACAACTAACTTCAACAGACTTTGAAAAATGTATAGCAGAACAGGATAAATCTTGTCACAGTCCATTTTTCTAAGAACGTGTAGAAAAACAATTAATTTTCATGTCAATGAAATGTGTTATTCTCTTTTCCAGGTGTTGAGTGGGGGCTAATCTTTCCTGATGCAAATGGGGAATATCAATCTCCTATTAATTTGAATTCAAGAGAGGCCAAATATGACCCTTTGTTACTGGGAGTACACTTATCACCAAATTATCTTGTATGCCGTGATTGTGAAATCCTCAATGACGGACACTCAATTCAGATCCTCTTAAAGACAAAATCAAGTATGCTTTCTTCACTACTTCCTTCCTTTGTTTGCTTTAGAATAAGCTAATACCAGCACCTATTGTTTCATTTTAAAATTATGTTACTTATCATTACTATCAATAGTAGCAACATATTGAGAAATATTCTATTTGAATCAGAGAACTGAATTTAAACATGAAGTCCAATCTGCTGCTCATGGTAATAATATAAAATAATCTGTCAGAATCCTTCCTAGGAAGTATAGGACACTCCTGGTAATTGGTTCCAGTATCAAATTGTTCTTAACTGAGAGGAAATTTTTTCCTAACTTTCACTCACTATCTGCTTTTCTGTAACTCAGTTAAATTTCATGATCTACAATCTGAGAGATTGGAACTTTGTCTGCACAAAATCCCTTTATGTACTTGAACAGTGCCATAAAATTCCCCCTCTGTTTTCATATTGCTATAAGGTAAGCATTTTTTCCTCAATTTTTCTTTACACTCTCATCTTTATTGTCCTCTAAACTTGCTCCAGTTTATTAGAACCCTCATTTCCTTCATATACATTAATTTCATTCATTTCATTAACAGTACATTTATGAGGAGACTGAGCCAAGGTCTGTGATCTGAATGCTAAACTAAACTGAATCGGAACTGAAATTTTATGGTTGTGCAGTACAAAGTATAAGAGTGAAGGAAAATGATGTTCCATGTAAATAACTGATTGGCTCAGGGCTTTCATTTTTGATTATCAGGGGTCTTAAATTTATTTCATGCTAATTCTCACTGTCAAACTGGAGCAAAGGAAAGGCAGTAATTTTAGTGACCCTTCACCAAATTATTGGCCTCTAAATATATTGAACATAAGTTCTTTGATTTTTTTTTAATCAGTTCAGCACTTGTACATACTTTTCAGCACCATGAAAAATAGTTCAATATGTTTATATAATGCCTGTTTAGAGAATATTGAATTCCTACTTCTCTGCTTTCATGTACATAACCCAAGTGGGCAGTATAGAGAAGACATCCTATGAGTCTCATGGAGATATTAGCTACATATTGTTGTAACTCAAAAGTTGCTTGGAAAAGCAGATGATGACTGATTGCTGGGAGTGAAAGGAATGAGACCTCACTCCACCAGGAAACATATGTGTAATGTGGTACAAATAGAAGATATGAATATACAACTCTTATATCTCTTTCAAACACGAAAGAGCTCAGAAAATTACCCTCTCATATACAATTTAAACAAACATTCCTTTGCCAGCATTCAGAGTTGATTATATACAAAAAAAATAGTGTTTATAATATTTTTGCCAATGTTCTAAATGATATGAGGCAGCTGGGGTTTGACCAAAAAAATCGCATTATGATTAGAAGAAATACTGTCCTGGTAACTTGTAGCTTTAAGTCAGGAAAGTTTTTAAGTCTACTTTAGATATTCTCCAAAATTACGAACAGAAATCAGGGGAAAATTATATCCACCAGACCTCATTCAATTACAAATTGGAGGGAGGCATAGGTTGCATATGTATGGATAACTGGATTTGTGTCAAAGGGGGGGAGGATGTTAACCCTAATGAAGCACAGAGATAAAGGCAAATCCTTTAAAGTTTTTTCTAGAATTGACACATACTTTGGGGTGGCTTGTTTGGCAGAAAAAAACATTTGAAATTTAGGATTTCATCTCCCTCCCTGCCATTTTTTAAAGAGTTACCTTATTACCATATGATATATGAAATAAATATGCAGTAAATTTCTTGATCTCAAACTTTACAGATTCGCCTTTAATTTAGCAGTCTGGTTTTTGTTGTTGTTATCAAGGGGAAAAAGAGTCAAAACTGTGTACTCTAAAGACAATGTTTTTATGTACCAGATCCAAGGCTGACATGTTTTACTTTGTCCATGACACTTCTCTTTTGCAGGCTGAAGTAAGATTAAAGTTCAACACTATATAAATCTATCAAACATGCTTTCCTTCTAAGACAGGTGTTTTGTTTTTAGTTATGCAGAGTATAATAAGCAAAATTCCACAAGCTTAAAATAAAAAAAAACTTACAAATTGTGTGTGTGTGTGATCTCCCCAGAAAATCTCAAAATATACTGTTTTATAATGTCAGTCTCATTTTTCCATCCACAATATTTATGAAAAATTGGTTTAAAAAAATTACTTTCCAAACTTTCGATGAGAAGCTTGAGCCACATAAGGGCTATGGTGGTGCAGTGGTTAGAGTTCAGTACTGCAGGCTACCTCTGCTAATTGCCGGCTACCTGCAATTTGACAGTTCAAATCTCACCAGGCTCAAGGTTGACTCAGCCTTCCATCCTTCCGAGGTCAATAAAATGAGAACTCAGATTGTTGGAGGCAATATGCTGATTCTGTAAATTGTTTAGAAGGTTGTAAAGTGCTGTGAAGTGGTATATAAATCTAAGTGCTATTGCTATTTCTGAGTCTGGCTGGAAAGAAGTAATTAAAGCCTAATTTATTTTTTGTAACATTTGTATGCATTTACTATTATATAGTTTTAACACAAAGGTGAAACACGCAGCTTAAAATACTTATCCCTCAAGTATATTTATATGAACTGTCTACTGAGAGAGATGCCATCTAAAATAGTTCTCATTTGCTGGGGTCTTCTAAAATTTAATATATTGTGGTTACTCAATACAGCTTTATAAAATGTATACATCTGAGATTTACTTGCCTCTTGGTTCTCTCTATCAAGTAGTTTTGAATAGCTGATCAATCTTCATTGTTACATATTAGCAGGACTCACACATGGAGCCCAAGTGTGATATTTTATTTACAATTTTTATTTATTTATTTATTTATTTTACTGGATTTATAGACCGCCCCCTCTCCCCGAAGGGACTCGGGGCGGTTCACAG
>JAPKID020006819.1:7500-10496 GCA_026931265.2 Tropidonophis doriae | reverse complement strand
ACAAACTGGGTTTCCTCCTCTAGAGCCAACTCATAGGACTCCTCACTAGAGGAATCCATCAGCAGCTCATCCGGAGCTGGCTGGGCCACAACAGATAGGAGTATAAGATGCACTGGAGTATAAGACACACCCAGGTTTTGAAGAGGCAATTTAAAAAAAAAAATGATAGAGGGATAGAGAGGGAGTGAAAGAGAGAGAAATACAGTAGGGAGGGAGGGAGAGATGGGTCTATGACCATTCTCCTCTGCATCTATTTCACCCCCAGGTTTCCGCCCCCCAGCCATTAACCTCTGCCATCTTGCCTCCGCTGTTAGGATCCTAGCTGTTTGTGCCGGCCAATGGGACTCTCCCTCTTTAGTCCCATACCCTTCCTCACTGTCCACCCTGGGCTTTTGGGCTCAGGTGACAGTTCACCTCCATCCAATCAAAGGAAGGGAAGGGAGAAAGATAGTGTTTGTGTGGTTTTCTCTCTGGAGGTTTGTTATCTCTGGGGATTTATTTCTCCAAAATATTGGGGAATAGCTAATAAATCCTTTGTATTTTCCCCACCCCAAAATATTGGGGAATAGCTAATAAATCCTTGGTCCAAACAATTGCATGCCTAGCATTATGGAGGTTTATAGATTGCTGCTGGGGGCTGGGGGGGGGGCAAAAAATGGGCCGCCTTTTGCTCATTTCTTTCCTCCCCAGCCCCCAGGAGCTCTCTGCAAGCCTCCATAAGGCTATGCACCGCCATTTTAGTGAAGGGGCGTGGCTTCAGGAGGCAAAAAAAGGCTGTATTTGGTGTATAAGATGCACTTAGATTTTCAGCCTCTTTTTAGAGGAAAAAAGGTGCGTCTTCTACTCTGAAAAATATGGTACTATTATATTCAAATATTTTTAAAATCTTATTGTCAGATTCTGATTTTGAGTTTTTCATACAAATATGAAATAGCATGCAGTGATTGGGCAAAAGTTATGTGCAGTGACCCTCTAAATCTATAAAAATTTTCATTATAATGATACATATTTATTGCCTAATATATTACCTCCACTCTGCTAAATGCTTAAATATGTTTATAGAAACACAGTGAAAACCCTGCGGGAACTGCAGACACCATCATTTATTTAATCAGCCAATATCCACTGAATCCATTGCAAGAGAAATTCCTACATTGCGCATAGCAGTTTTAAATATTCTGTTTTGATTTCAATGTATGTCATTGATCTTGTCTGATTTTACTGTAAGCATACTCATTTGTGTTATCATGAAAATATTTTTAAGAAAAATATTGCAATAACATGATCTAAGCAGCTTTCTTTTTCAGGATTCTTGGACCTATGAAGATCCAATAGTACATTAATTCAATACAGAAGTCCTGAATTTAGTGACACACCTTATCTAAGTAAAATATTATTACTTTCCTATGTCATTAGCATGCATAGCAACATATACCTCTCCTTTCCCAAATAGCATGAAAAAACTGTTCTCCGAGTTACCCAGTGCAGCATATACATAAATCTGATAACTTGTATTCCCTTCAGGATATTTATTTCACTTTAAAAATCTATTTCATACATTATTAGATCCCTGTCTGGGCGCATTGTTGGAGGTGTGTGGTGGTTCTTTACACTGATTATAATATCATCCTACACGGCTAACTTAGCTGCCTTCCTGACGGTCGAAAGAATGGTGTCCCCTATTGAAAGTGCAGAAGATTTATCTAAACAAACAGAAATTGCTTATGGGACTTTAGATTCTGGCTCAACAAAAGAATTTTTTAGGGTAAGAGTTTCTGCTAACCTAACTCTGAAATAATCTGAAATTTTAAGCTACACTTGACTCTTTAATTTAGCCATAATGAGTAGAAATAGGAGCAGAAACCAGAGAGTTTCAGTAGTGTATTAGTTTATAAAACATAGCAATCCATTAATAGTTTCAAATTTTTACTACAACTTCAAATATCCCCCTTCAAGATTTCCAATTAAATCTTATATTCATCTGTCGTAACTTCCATACTAAAGAAATGGATTGTGCATTATGCATTTCTGCAACTAATAATTCTGCTAATGAACTCTTTTGAATTTCTCATGTCCTTTGCAACATCCTAAATCCACACAACAGGCCACTGAAGTAACCACTCGTCAGTTTGTCCTGCAATTGAAGGCCAGAAATATTTCCCTTAAATTGAGTTATAGCACATTTTCTGAATTGGTAACATCATAATTTGAGGTTTATGGCACAGCCAGTCCTACAAACTGAGCAAACTCCAGTCTGAGTTGCAAAAATCCAGTAATTGTTAGATTGACGGTGGTCCTCCATATTTTTTCACATCTGATTTGTTAACCATACAAATTAAACAACTTTTCTTATTGTTTATTCTTTGCTTGGCTGCCAGATAAGATTTCTCTATTTAAATAACTTCATGTTGTTTAAGGAGATAGGATTTCCTTGAAATTAACATTGGCAGCTTCCAACTACCTTTTAAGTGGCATTCTGCAACATCCTTTCTTTGCAGAAATCCATGAAGAAATCATAAAATGAAACCAGAAGAACTTTCTGTTTCCTGAATTGCCTTGTAGTCACCAGGAATCAAATTTCCTTGCTTTAATTTAATGTCCCAGGAAAGGAACTACATGTGAATTAGTCCTCAAAGGAAGGGATTTTCATCAGAGCCAACATTCTCAATAATTGTCTCCAGCATCGTTACATTTAATTGATAATTCAGATGTTGTGGAATGGGGCAATTGACAATTGCTCAGGGAGAAAACAATAATTTATTTATTATAAAATTGGAAACCTCTTATGGACTTTTTGCTAAAAGAAGAAAAAAGTGAAGAGATGATTTATAGATTTAATGAGAAAAAATAGAATTTAATATGGGTTTGAAGGAATTTTTGGAAGAGGCAAGAGAGAGAGGAGACTAATGGATTTGTTGATGAGAAGGTTGGAAGTAATTTTTTGATCTATGTAATAAAACAAGTCAATTTGTAGAGTTGTAAACACAATTCCTCTT
>JAPKID020006819.1:0-2500 GCA_026931265.2 Tropidonophis doriae | reverse complement strand
TTCCCAGCATAATGTCTTTTGATTCACATTCCATTGCTGTATACATAAAGCAACTTACTCCAGTTTCTCTTGATTTTAAGTAATGTGGGTCCTTCGAAACAATTTTGATGGGCTAGACAAATTCTGTCCTGAATCTGAAATGAGAAACCGAGATTAAGAACGTACCGCATGCAATTATCATAATCTCCATATCATAGAAAGATTTGTAGTTAGTATGAGAACAGAAAGAAGATGATTGATTTTGAGTTATTTCTACATGTTGCTGTTGATTCTTAAATTAAAAAATAAAATATCCAGAGAGAGATATATATATATATAAACAGTAAATATAAAGTTTTGGGTGATTAATTTTCTTCCAGAGAAGAAAACCTTGACAATGTTCCTTTATGTTCATTTTCATAATAACCCTAAGTTTTGAAATAGAATTCTGTATTTGTAATAATAAATGGATTTCAATTAATCATCTTTACAATGAGTGCTTTTCTAGTATTGTTTTAAGTAAGTTGGCCCACCTTTTCATTAGAACAATTTTAGGTACTACTGGAAAAAAGAAATATTATCCTGTAAGAGTGGTGCTGAAAATGCAACAAGAGCTATTATCATAACTTTGTACTCAGCCTTGTTGTAAATGACTCAGATTTAACTAAAGAGCTTTTTTTTCTGGGATTGCCCTTCTACTTTAATGTGCATATATTTTAAAAAGTATTATGAGAAATCCTACAGTGTAAACTTGACATAATTTTTTTACCATCCCCTGTTTTTGGTAAACACTTACAGATCACATTCCTATTCTTTAACCCACTTATTCTAAAACATCTTTCTGCACTTTTTCATGGTAAACCTTCCACTCAGAAGTGTGATGATACAATTTATAGCTGTCCTGTTCATAGCTAAGCAGGAAAATGAATATTGTCCAGCTCAGCAGTGATAAATTAAAATAACACATGCACACCATTCCCAATCAGATTTCCTTGAAGAGAAAGAATAATTTCACTCATGCATTCCAAGAAAATCTATGTTGATTGTATCTTGGGCCTAATTCTCTTAAAATGTCATGTATAAATATTTCTTTGTCAAGCCTGAACTAATGTATATAAAGAAAATATTGTAAAATTATATTTTCATGTTTTTATACCTACCAATATGATGAGAATGCATACTGTATTGGTATTTCAATCTTCAAATTACCAATAATGTTGATTGGACAGTACACATCCCATTTTTAAAACAAGTTAACCATAATATCCATGTTACAACAAACCAGTATATATATTGCTATATAAGTATTCTGTGTACATTTAAGTGGAAAAAATAGTGATGAATGATGACAGCTGTATTAAGGTTTTTTAAAGTTCATTTTATAGAGAACTCTTATGAAACAACCAAAATGTTTGTGGGCTAATTCTTGTGTAAATTTCAAAATGTCCTTTATTGTACTCTTCTGTTTATATGGTATGGTATTTTGATTTCTGCTTTGTTAAATGGGTATCAGTACAAAGCTGGTCATACACTTTGGAAGGCTTCTAAAGCCAGGATTATTTCTAATTTTTCATGTGTACTTATATATAAAAATGCTTCTGATTTTATTTTTGAATCCAACACATGATGGCTTTTCTGAAGTGTTGTACAAATTTCAATCATATATAAACTTCATTCTTTTTTAAAAAGGCAAATACTTATTAAGTGATTTATTTAGAATTATTTATATTTTGCTTTGACTTTTCATAATTTTATTAAAGAGTTAAAACTGCTATTAAAGGAGAGATACTTTATCTTGCTAGTGGCAAAAATAAGAACTACTGGCAGAGATTTGGCAGCAAAAAAATAGATTACTGTCGGTACTCTATTCTAAAGCATCAAATCAGCAGAAATGGAGTAAGAATTTGTCCAGATGTCAAATGTGCTCTAGACATATAGAAGAAGATGCCTGTAAACTGGACCCATAGATTAAGTAGAGCTTCAGCTAGACAAAAATCCTAAATAGATTTGCTGTTATTGGGGGCGTCTAAATGTTCAAAAATATTTCTGTTAGATTTACCTATTTCAAACATACTGTTTCAATTTACTTAACAGTATCAAAAGATGTTTTGTCCTCAAACGTATAAAGGTGATGTTGGTTCCAGGAAGAAATGATGATGCGATTAATCCAGTTTAAAAAAAAAATGATATTGTTCAGTCCTTCCCTCTTTTTACACGTGGAAACAAATATGCAAGCAATGACATTTACAATTAGGCAATTCTTCTGTTCATCAGGATATATAAAGAAGAGACTCCTGTTGTTATTATCAAATTCAACCAACTAATATTTTGTAGTCAATGAAATTACTAATATACCTACATGTTTGGTCTATGTATAGTGTTCATGGTAATAATCTCTGAGACATGCTTGGTGAATTTCATCGCCCCACTCAATTATTTCTGGGTGCTCATCAATGAATTGTGGAATATCCTAAGCAGAGGTTCCCAAACTTGGCAACTTTAAGACTTGTGGACTTCAACT
>JAPKID020006818.1:0-10496 GCA_026931265.2 Tropidonophis doriae | reverse complement strand
CTATCTATCTATCTATCTATCTATCTATCTATCTATCTATCTATCTATCTATCTATCTATCTATCTATCTATTTTCATTCATTCCGCTTAGTAGGCCACTAATTGTGAGGGGAACCCAAATTAAAAGTCAGCTGTAGAGAAAGAGAGGATTTTTTACTGAGCACTTTTATTTGTTTGTTTATTTGCCCATCTTACCATAAGGTAACTCTGGGCAGCTTACAATCATAAAATATATCTACATTAAAACATAAATTAAAACCAAAGATTAAAATTTAAGGACGTGTGGAGGACAGGGGTAGAATATATAATACCTCTCTGATGAGAGATACCTGTCTTGATTTTTTTTTAATTGCATTAATTGTGCCCAGAGAATTATTCTCAAAGAAGAGAGGCTGTTTTGACTAATTTCATTTTCCTCAGAACTCCTTAAAATGTGTTGGAAGAGAGAAGTTAGCCTGTCATTTCCAGAATGTGACAGCATTCTTTATGAAGAAATTTCAGTCCCGATCTAAGTGCTAAGTTTAAAACCAGGACAAATAGATTTAGGAATGGCTCTTTTCTCATTTGAAAATGGTGTGAGCAGAAGGTTCTTTCCTTCCTAATGTTCTATTCTAGAGCAAGGACCCCAGCAGATTGATTTCCCAAAGAAAACATGGAATTAAAACGCAAGATTAAAAAACTTAATGTCTAGTTTGACATCTCCCTGCTTCTCAAAGGCTTTGATGAAAAAGCTATAAATTCAAAGATCAGTAGACTTCATAAAGTAACAGGTACATGGGAGGTTGGTTTATTTGTTGGGCAGTTTGGAGTGTAGAGGTGAAAAATCAACTGCTTCCCTATAGTAAAGTTTTCAGTGCAAATGCTAACTAATCTAAGCTTTGGTTTTAGCTGACAGAACTTTTTCTGAGATTCTTTACACTTCAGTCAATTTTGAGAGGGCGCATTGAATTCTTGCTCTCCTCTACAAAGCATTTTGATAACCTTCCAAATTTTGCTTTAAAGTCATTGCAGTTTACAATTGCAGTTTTAAGCTTTTGTAAAGGCAGCAAACATGTAGAAGAACCTGGAGTAGTTGTTAGAATTGACATAGTTATTTTTATTTCTTAACTTTTTTTTTAATACCATGACATATTTATTGAAGTTTTTAAACTCACCTTGAAACAATTCTATGAATTGGCCAGAGTCAATGATTGGGGCTGTAGGTAAGCACTATGATATATAAATAAGTGAATAGGGAAAATACCACCATTAATTTGGAACAATATTTATCTCTTTGCCTACATCCCTCTGTAAAATTTCAAGACACCTTGTAGGAACATTCCCTTCAGATTGATTTCCATGGGGAATCAAGCAGAAGTATCATTTATGCAGTATAGTTATCTAGGAGATGGGATGGCTGATGGACCATCTATGACAGGATATGTGGAAAGCATTATAATAAGGTCAGTAAATCCAGCTGCACATGATCAGGATAGGTGAGGCACATAAGAATTGAGACACATAAGAAAATGAAAAGAATTGAGAGTTTGTTTAGCAAATTTCATTGCTTATGTGACTAGGGGAGATAAAACTAGCAACAATGAAAACAATTTTACAGCCTTTTTTTGCTGGAATTGTTAAGTGAATCACTGCAGTTGTTTAAAAAATTGTTTGGTCATTAAGCAAATTTGGTTTCCCCATTAACTTTGCTTGTTGGAAGACATTTAGGAAAGTTGCAAATGGGAAGAACATGACACCAGAATGTGAAACCATTTAAACACATGATGATTGCAAAGCCCAAGAATTTTGATCATGTAGCTATGGAGTTGTGATAGTTTAAATATGAAAACTGGTCTTAAATCAGGTGGGGGTGTTGTGCCATTGTAATTTTAAATGGTCACTAAACAAATGATTATAAGTCAAAGACTACCTTTATATTTATGGCTTTTCATCCCCTTGACAATAAACATTTTTCTATGTTCTGTTAAATTCTTAACAATTTACAAAATTTAAAATTTACCTCCCAAATATTTTTTTGTATTTTGTTGCCTCTGAAAAGTTCAGTTCACTTTGCAGTATTTGAATATATTATGTGTCAGCTATCACAACTATACATCATTAATTTTCTTTTTACTTAAACTTATCTTGTTTATCAAACTTTATGATGGTCATAATCTTTTCTATGTATTATGTATATCTTTCAAAATAAAAAAAAATCTTTTATATGTCAGGCACAATTTTCCCTGACTTTATAGACACATCTATATTGTTTTCTCGGCAGCACTATGGAAATGGTTTGCCTTTGTCTTCTTTTGGGGATATTATTTGAACCTCCTCCAGTTTAGTCTGCAACCCAGGTATTCAATGGAGATCTGCCATCTTGGTACTAATAGTCCTATCCCTAAGGAGCTTTTGAACCAGATATTGTCATCTGCTGAGACATTTTTGTAATACATGCACTTAAAACATCCTTTTAAGTGTATAGTTTTAAGTATTCTGGATATTGTAGAATTTTTTATACATTTTTCACAAACATTTACATTGTCACAGAACCGAGTTTAGGTGCTGTATTTTATTTTTAAAGGTCAGCGTTCTTTTTTTCAAAGTCTGCCAGCATTCCAACATACACTATTACAATTTCAAAAACTCCACAGATAATACACTTGATAGTTGAGGAAGGCAATTCCAATGATCCATTAAGAAGAAATTCACTGGATGGGCGGATATTTCAGAAAAGCAGAGCAGGCAGTAACATCAGGAGGAAAAAGCATACCCAATAGCATTCAAAAGCATGAAATAATTTGGACATGATTGCTTAGTTGAATGCAGTTGCAGGAAGAATGGATAGGTGGGAAAGCAGCCAGAGGAAGTGATGGTTTTCAGCTAGATGCTGTTTACCAGTTGGACTTGCTCCATACAGAAGATAGTCTGAGAAGATAAAAATCTAAAGAACTTTTTGCTCTTAAAAGAATCCAACAACACAGGACTGTGGTTCCAGTAAACATAAGGAAATAGCTCTTATCAAAGGAATGTTGCACTGAGGTGGCTATAGAAATCTGGGCCCATATGTCTAATTTAAACATATTGATCTATGATGCATTAAAGTAGATCCATAGTAAAATGTTTAATTAGATCATCTTAATATGATCACTAAATCTGATGCAATTAGAGGGGAAAAATTGTTCAATTTGTTGATTCTTTTTTAAAATGATCTTTCTTTTCTTTGTATTCTTTTTTTTTCTGAGCTCCTAAGCCAACTTTGTTCTGGTAAAATTTATTTTGAAACCAGTTTGTTTCATATTTTAGCTTCATATTTTTCAAGAGATGTATTTCTGTGAGTGTCTTCTTATGGTGGTAAAAGTTATTTTTCTAGAAACTTATTAGTCTCTTAAAAAGTAATATTATTTGTCCATACAGATACACTAATGTAAAGGCACAAATGTATGCATACATAGATACCCGCACATACTGTGCAATTATTTTAAAATAGGTGACTTGGAACGCGCAGGAGGACATTCAAAGCACCTCTTCTGGAATCGTTAAGCAGCTGCTTATGCATCTGTTCTGGAAGCTGCTTCTTGGTCTTTTGGCCTTAATGGGCACCTATAGCCACTTCATTGCTCTTTCCCCCCATAAATGCTGAGACATTGAGGAGCTGGTTCCCAGATAGCCAAGTGCAAGCGTTTCCAGAAAAAGACTTAGCCATTTAATTATTCAATAGATGATTCGTACATATTCCTACACATTCTGTATGAAATATTTCAAAGAATTTACACAGTCCTAACTCAACACATGCAGGCATAACACACACTTGCTCAGATTATCAATTTTGCAATTCATCAGTCTTCATAATGTGCAACGATAACAATTGTAAATTTATCATTGATCAATGACTTGCAAAAGTTTCATCTTTTGTTAGTTGTTTTGAATTATTATTTTTTTGCCTGACTTATCTTTGTTCTGACTTTCACAGCATATTTTTACCTGCAAAAAAACAGCTTTTGAAGTCTCCACAATATGTAATCTGAAGAATATGAATCCTTAAATCATTACATAGGGCATGAATGTTCACTTTTTATAGCTTAAAAGACCACCCCAGCCTTTACACAGCATGTCAAAAATGGGGGTGGGGAGAGGAGAGAGATAGATACTGTAAGGATCTGTTGGAAGGATGAACATCTGAAATGTTTGGTCCCTCCCATTCTGAGGTTGGAAATGAAATGATGTTGGGTTCCTATTTCCGTACTCCTGACATAGGGCTTTAAGGCAGGGGTCCCCAACCTTTGCAACTTTAAGTCTGAAGGATTTCAGCTCCCAGACTTCTCCAGCCAGCTTTGGAGACCCCTGCTTTAAGGCATCAAGAATGAGGAGGCCTGGATAATAGCAATAGCACTTAAGACTTATATGCCACTTCCCAATACTTTACATTCCCCTCTAAGTGGTTTACAGAATCAGCATAATGACAACAGAAAACTACTATTGTGTAATTTAGTGTTAATTACAGGAAATGTGTTATCTGTAAGTATAGGAACAATAGGTTTTCAGTTAATGAAAATAATATAATGATGTGCGGTGATGCCTGGCAAGAAGAAATAAACTGATGCTCTTTAAATGCTATGGACTTGCAACCCATCACCACAGCCAGCATACCTAATAGCAAGAGTCTCCTCAAAACCTCGCCGCTGTAGAAGGAGACAATTAGTAAGAATGCTAAGGTTTCTTGCAAAGCTATTTTGATGACTTCAAAATTCAGCTGTTAAATTTTTACCCTTTTTTTAAAAAAAAGTTTGATTTTAGTTTTATTGCTCTTTTAAGAATTCATAACTTGTATGTATGTGTGTGTGTGTGTGTGTATGTAAGTATGTAAGTAAGTAAAAGAGACTATTTGTAACTCAGGATTGAAATGATCGGTCTCTGGTGCTATCTGCAACAACACGGATGACATTACCTAGTTTGGATAATGAAATGTCTGCAAGAAAACAACCAAGAACTCAACTTAAATCATTTGTAATTGGCAAGTTTAAATTATTCGGCTTTATACAGAGACTTAAAATAATTACGTTTCTGTTCTTGAGTCTTTATTTATATTGGAGCTAGTGCTTTGATAGCAGTTAACTGGTGGGAAAACATTGGCATACTAGATGACAAATTTTAAAAAATCAGTCCTTTGGTAGATTTTGGTTTATTCAGTATGTCAACAATGATGCAATAGACTGAAACTGGACTTTTGTTGCATTATTTTTATAATGTTTATATGGCAGAAAATGGTGATAAAGATATTTAATCAACTTAAGAATGAAGCCAGGAATGTATAAAAACAGTTCTCTACCCCAACTTGGTGTTGCACATGTATTTGAAAGAATTGTAGCTATGCTACACAAATAGAAGGCATTAAAATTCTTCTGATAACTTAGAGATTTTGCTAAAATAATCATTAAAACAACTTTATTTTGGCAAGCATATTTTCCTTTTTTTAAATTGTCCTTAGTTTCTTTGTCTTCAATACAAGCAGGTAAAAATTCATGTGCCTTTGGTCATCTTCTCGCTTTTCTATTTCAATCCCTCACAGAAAACAAAAATTGTTCCAGATTATATCCTAAACCACTAGAACATCTGGGAGATAAAGTTGTCATTTGCCAGTTACACTACCAGCAAAAAAGCAGGAAATGGATGCTACCTGTATGATTAAGATAGCATCCTAACTATGATAGGCAAGGCTACAATTCTGCTTTATAATGAACATTTTTCTTTCTGTTGAAAAGCATGTTAGACAGTACTGGTCATAAACATCTCTGTATCTGTATAACTTCAGTTACTATTAGTAACTATTCATTACTATTATTACTATTCGTTACTATTCGTTACTATTACTTCTAGTCAGATGATGAGCATGGAACTATGTTTTAACAATTCAGAAATTCAGATAAAGGTCTCTTTACTGTCCACTAGCCAATGTTGGGAAATTAATTATTAATTTGTTGCACAAGATTCAGTATCAAAATGATTCTTACTTGTTGGAAACTTTGGGAGTCAAATTTAAGTAAACAATTGGATGACACAATATAAACAGCCCTTATAGAGATCTTTAATACAGAGTTACGTTTTAAGATTTTACTGTTACGTTACTCCTATAAGAATCTCATATATAAATATTCGGCAAAATGTTGTAATGAAAAAGGTACAAAAGGAAAAAGTAATAAGTGATCTAATTCCTATTCCAACAAGCCGGCCTAACATAACTCCTTGTCCCTGTTTTCAACTTCATAATTCTATAAATATAATTTAATTAAGGGGATTTTATTATTTTGACTTAGGTTATAATTTCAATTTATTTATTTGTACTTTGTATAGTTCTAATGTTGCTTGTTGTTTGTACGCCGCCCTGGGTCCTTTCCAGGAGAAGGGCGGGATATAAATCAAATAAATAAATCAAATAAATCAATAAATCAATCAATCAATAAATAAATAAATAAATGGGAGAAATGCATCCAGTCCGGGACCCAAGTCCAAATCCTCTAGTTTTTCATACTATTACAAATGTCTTGATGGGAAAAATACCTAATTTGCAGATTGTGTGCATTTCTAGAAATAGGCTAGAGCTAATGGAATATAACATATGGGGGGATCATCACAGCAATATTAACACCTGCATCATTGTCATTGTAATTACATTGTAATACAACCAGATCAATTTATTAATACTTAATAACATATGCTTGATTCGAAGCTCTAGGAGAGACTGAACACACACGAACATATAGCTAAGCACACAAATAGCATTTAAAAGGCCGAATTAAGGCATTGGTTTTCCATCGGTCTCGGTCTCCTCCTTCTGCCCTCATCACTGGCGTGGAGCTGCCGTGCCAGGTGTTCCATCAAGTACGGGAGGCGAAGTCGGCACTGAGCTTCCTCATTATGGCTCCGTGGCTCAGGCCCTGCTGAGAGTGTTTCACCGAGCTGTAGTTTTCCTTCACGTATTTTGCAAATGGAGCGAGTGGGGCTTTGGCTGGGGTGCCATCTTTGAGCTTGGGCTGGCAAAGCTCCAGCTGCCCCTTGCAAAAAGCACAGAGAAAGCGCTGTGTGTCCAGGGATTTGGAGTGGCGCCCAATTCTGAAAGGCAAACACAAGAGGCGTCTTTGAAGACAGAAAGCAAAGGAGAGGCGATGGTGGCATGCATTGGCAGCTGAGATTATAGAAGCGAAACCTTCAGGAAAGAGGTCTATTATTTCACTGATTCCCAGGTGATTGAGCGCAAACTATTAACATCTCCAGCATAAACAATGGCCTTCAAAAACTCTATACATAATTCTATCTTGAAAATACTGGCTGTAAGCAAGAACCAATCACCTGTCCTCAATACTATCTTAAGACAGTCTGTAAAATTCTACTTCAGTGTACAGGTTTTCCTCAGGTTACACAGCAGTTGGGATCAAACTTCCTATTTGCATCATACGACTGGACCACTTACAATGACAATTCCAGCAGCCCCAGCTGCCAGTATAACCCGAGGACCACCCAGGTCGTTAAGCGACTGTGGTGTGCGAAGAGGCAGGAGCCCCAAACAAAGCAGGCCAGTAGGCCAGAGCAACAGAGTGGGCACCATGGAGGGCTGGAGAATATGCAGAGCATGGACAGATGGATGCCACAAGTGGGAACCACATGGGTGAAAAAGTAGCCACCGGGTGGAATTCTCTGGTCTTCTGCAGACAACACTTTGTGGCTCTCTGGTTCTCCCTTGCCAGCAGTTTGCTGACTTCAGGAGAGAAGGCCAGTCTTCCCTTTGAAACTTTCCAAGCGCCCTCTTTTTCATACAACACTGTAGCTCAGCTGTGCCAAGTATTTAAAAAAGAAAACATATCCAACGTGGAGCGTCTTGTAGATAAGGCCCATAATCACTTGGATCAATTCACGGATTGAATTCCTGAGCTGCCTCCCCTTCCAAGGGAAGGACCCCCGGGGCCCAGTACCTGAGGACACTCCAACCCCAACCCTCTTTGGCTCCTACCACACTTCTAACCATTTCAACAGGCTGCCAAGAAAAGGCTCAAGATATCCCAGGTTCAGAAAAGCACAACGCATACATTCTGATACATTTAATCACATTTCAAAACAATACAATTGAAATGGACTCCATCTAATTCAAGTGGATGAGTGGAGCTATTGGGAGAATGATTTACCAAACGGCAGGCGATGCAGCATCCGTCAATTAAAAAACACTGCTAGGCGAAAGGAAATTCTCCACTCACGTGTTTTTGCACTGTAAGCATTCATAAGTAAACTTGTATTTTATCTCATAGTTGTGGCACCGTGACACCACTGGGAGCTCCGGATGAATCGTAGCAGACTTCTTGGCATATAAATTCCAGAATCGCCCATGTCCGTCTCGAACACCGTGGATCAACCATGTCGCTGCATGACACAGTTCATGGATGAGGGTATCCCGAAGTCGATCTAACCATGGCATGAAGTAAGAGAACAATGAAACTGCTTTGAGCCCAAGTATAAAATGTTCACTCTGTCAGGCAAGTATGGAAGACCAGGGCCGCACCTGAAGCCCAAACTAAATTGATCTATTCTTACTCGTGCCTCAGCACAGGAATCTACTCAACTAACTCTTAGCGATATTTTGACGCTGGGTGACGGTCAACAGAATTCAAGAGAGTTTGGACTTAGTTTGTAGCAACATAGCGACTCTAGGCCGATTCCTTTTGACTCCGTCCCCAGATTCCGCCACTCCCTTTCCTACAACAATGTTCCAGTTAATGCTTTATACTGGAGCTGAACATTTAGCTAAGAACCATTAAAAACCACCATCTAAACTATATAGGATATGTGACGTCCTTATAATAAAAAGGTCAAGGTTTCTCCTGTTCAGTCATGTTCGACTCTAGGGAGGCAGCATTCATTTCCACCTCACAGCCAAAGAATCTGGAGACATTTCCATGGTCATGTGGCCAGCATGGTTGTATGCCACAGGCGCGCAGAGCACAGTTACCTTCCCACCTAAGTGGTACCTATTTATCTACTCGCTTTTGCCTGTTTTCCCACTGCTAGGTGGGCAGGAGAAATAGTAATATAGTATCTTTATTCATACAAACAGTAAAGCAGTTGTGTTGCAGTTTAAATCCATGAAACAATAATTTAACCAAGTGGCCAATTTCCCCCAGTTGGCCTGATTTCTTGCCACCATTCATTAAGAACAAAAAATTGATCAAGCTACATGAGGCTCCCAATACTGCAGAAGAGCTGAAAGTTACTTCAATTTAGAAGGACAACTGTTTGGTTGCTGCTGAAGAACCCTCAGGAAGTCCAATTCGCATAAATATTGGAGGTGGGGCGGAGGAAGGGGAACGGGTAATGTAAAAGAGCCAAATGGCTTGGACATGGCAATTACCCAAGTTGTATTAAAATAAGAACTGCAAATCTGCAACTCTTCCTCCCTGCCTCCCCCTACCATTCCTGGACGATAAGAAATCAGAGGAATGATTTTCAATATCACACAAAACATGGCTGAAACTTCACGAAAGGAAGTCTCTTTCTAAGACCAGCCGGTCTGGTGATGGAGACAGCTATTATCCCACATTATCCACAGGATTTCTGGATGAAAAACAGTAAACTGAAGTACAGCTGATGACAAGCTGGCAAGTAGACCGGTTCTTTGTAATCCCTCTTTGGAACACGAAGAGGACTTGTGATCACCCACAAGCGCTCCAGGCAGTCGCTCCTCACAAGGAAACCGCCAAGACAGGCGTCTCCGGCGGTGGGGGTGTTAGAGCTCTGAGGGAATACCATCTCTGCTCAAACAGTGGCCAGTGCTTTTCTAGGCATAGGGATCACATACTACCTTTTCTAATAAGTTTTGGAAATGGCTTGTTAATTGCTTGTTATTTTAGTGTACCAGGTGAGTTACCTTTAATAATAAAAGAAGTTTAAAATACAAATTTAAGAATTTTTAAAAACATTCTTTTTTAAAAAATAAATAGCAAAAGGGTGATTATGATTGACTTTGAAAAACTATAACTAAGGGTCCAGATGGATTTAAAATAAGATTTAGAATTTATAAGGATTCTTTCCATAGGAAAGTGCCGTTTTCTATTCCTTTTTTAAAAAAATGATAGGATGGGACTTTGAAGAATGCCCATCAGAAGGAACTAGGAAGATCTAAAGATTACAATTAAAAGAGAAGAACACTTAACTTTGAATTACTGATACAGAATGGAACAAAATACTTTAACGTGGGACATACTGCAGAATATATGTGAACGACTGACACTGACCTGAAAATGGATTTAAAAAGGAAAGGCCACAATAATATGGAAGAAGTTGTCATGCTGGACATACAAATGAAACCGACTGATGTCTTAATAATAAAAAGGATGTACAAATAAGAAACCAAGACTGATTTGGATAACTTTCTTACATTGGATTTACAAAAGAGAGTATTTCTCTTTTCTTTCTCCATTACCCCCTGGGTACCCTGTTTAAAGCTCTCGTATCTGATCATGGCACGTGGTGTG
>JAPKID020006816.1:0-10497 GCA_026931265.2 Tropidonophis doriae | reverse complement strand
AGAAGATTGCACTGTCCAGTTATATAGCATCAAGGTCTGACCTAAATGGAAAGGCGAGCATTAGCTCTTAAATCAACACTTAAGAGAGGACTTTTGAGTGGCTCCATTCAGTGATCAATGGATGAAGAGGTATTTAGGTTGGCCTTTTTTAAATATAGTACTTATTGTATGCAAAGTGCCTAATGAAATCCTCTTTAACTTTGTGTGTGTGTGAGAGAGAGATCTCCATTACTAAATGGGAAAAATGAGGTTAGGAGATTGTGATTTATCCAAAGGCACCCATTAAATCCATACCTGAATTTGGGATCAGCTCTGTTTTTCTGATATTAAGTGCTTTGGTTTAGCAGAAACCTAAATGGCAATTGACTGCTTGAGCCACAACTAAATAGGATTTGCAACTTTCAGGCAACTTTTTAATTCAACAATGCTTGTTTTCATTTCAAGATGTACAGAGAAGGGTGGGGGGGGATCGTAGATGGAGTCTTGTAGTTAATCTTCGCTTTGGTTTTGTCTCTGCATCACCTCACCTGTGATCCTTAAGCAGCAAATAAAATCCAGAGCCCTTATATCAGGGGTCCAACCTTTGCAACTTTAAGTCTGAAGGACTTCAGCTCCCACAATTATCCAGCCGGCAAAGCTTCAGGCTTAAAGTTGCAAAGGTTGGAGGCCCCTGCCTTATATTATCTAAATTCCTAATCTGATTATTAGACTTGCAAAGGAGTCCACCTCTTGATTAAAGAAGAGATGGTCTTTAGAGATGTTAAGTGGAAATTCTGGCTTCTTCTAAACTAAAGGGGTTGGGAACTATGGCCCTTTTATGACCTGTGGACTTCGGATCCTAGAATCCCTGAGCCAGCATGGCTGGCTGAGAAATTCTAGAAGTTGAAGTCCACGAGTCATAAAGAGGCCATAGTTCTTCACCTCTGTTCTAAACCATATGGGATTATTATTTACTTTGGCTAATTAATTTGCAGTAATAATGAAGAGGTGTGAAGGCACCAGTATGACATTGCAAAAGGGCCTGTCACTGACTGCTAAATGCACATGAGTGCTTGTTCTGTCTCCTACTTTATTACTATGTTTTTCATGTAAATTACATTGAGCTTGAGCTATTCTTGTAGCTGTAGAATATTGAAGTATCTCAAAAGTACCTATTTAAAGATGCCACCCATCTCATGCCATGTTTCTTATGCAAATACATTTCTCTGGTTCTGTCCACATGTATTTGGATTGGATCTAGATTTACCTATATTTGGAATAGAGTAGACACCTGCTGGTACCAGAATTTGCATTAAGCCATAATGTTTGGTACTGCTCTAAGGCATTGCGGTTTATAAACCAGTACTTTGGCAAAAGAATTATATCTCACACGAGAGCGAATCCTCCTCTGTTTGGAGAACTTCAGTCCTCGTTAAACTGGTGTGATATCTCTGAAACTTAACAACTTCAATGTATTTTTACTTTCTATTTGTGGGAAAGGAAAATAAATTACAGGTTTGCCATCACATTTTGGCAAGGCAGTCTTGAAGGGAAGGCAGAGTTCTAGGAATCATAGAAAGGGTTTGGGTACCATGGAAATCCAGCCTACTACTGAACAGGGAATTTATGTTTTGATTTACTACACTATGAATATACAAATGGAACTCTTTATAAAGTGTTTTATAATTTATTATCCCAATATAGTTAGAAGGTTCCTATCTACTGCAGTAAATTTAATATTAATAACCAATTAAATTGTAATTTTAGTACAATGACAATAAAGATTATTATTATTATTTGGAGATTTACCGTAGTTTTGATCAATTTCTATCCATTTTCCAAGAAGTGTTTTTGTAAACCTTTACAAAATGGGAATATTTAGATGAAAGAATTGTGAGTTTCTTCTCCAAAATTAAGCTTGGAGTTTGAAGGATTTTGAGGGAAGATGGGAAACCAAAGATGACTTAACCCTGCATGTGTATAGATTGAGGCCTCATATTATGCTCAGTCTGGAAGAATACATCTCAGTGTTTCTCAACCTCTGCACCTTTAGTTGCATGCTTGTTGGGGAATTCTGGGAGGTTGAAGTATACACATCTTAAAGCTGCTGAAGTTGAGAAACACACCACTCTATTAGAATTGTTCGGAATGGCAACACACCGCAACTACAATAGCAACAACAACAAGACAATGCAAAGTAGGCACGCAAGAGTCCCCTGCCATGTATCTCCTGCTTGAGAGGGTACAAGTCTTTCCTAAGTGCACATGACTCCATTTTCAACCGTATTTTCATAAATGCAGGGTTTCTTACATGCTTACACAGAGGGAAACATAATTCACTGACACAAACATTTATAAGACATGCCCTCCCTTTACCTACACACAAGCACCTATAAATGGAACAGTACAGAATACAAACCTACATAGATTTAAGTCTTGAATTGTGACTCCCAGGTCAGGGGACAAAAATGCAAGAGGCAGGAAAAAACACAAATTATGAAAGGGTGGTTGGAAATAAATGTTCCAGCTCCATGGCAGATGTACCTCTCCCCTGCTCTGGGGAGGACCAGAGGACTAGATTTAGTAGAGGCTTCTCAAGCTTGAATGAAGAGCCTAAAAGGGTGCCATTTATTCATCTACTAACTTCCTTCTCGGCATGCAGACATTCATTGAATCCTACAGGCTAGGTTTCCCCAGTCTGATTTCTAGAATTCTCAGAAGTGGCCATGTTGGCTGGAGAATTCTGGAAGGTTCAACCAGAAATTTGAAGGCAACAAAGTTAGGGAAGATGCCATGGCCCTTGGGATATCTTGACAGGGACCACAGGTCCATGTTTCGTTTTGTTTTGCCTCAAGGTACTTTGGGAAGCTCAAATGGACATTTTCTTTGATTACAGAAGTCTTACTATAGGAGGTCCTATAAAAAGCATAGGAAAAGGAAACACGACTTGGCCATTTGGAATTTGGAAATGTAATAGAAAGATTCCTTTAAAAAGTGGTACTAGCCATGGCTTTGAAACTTCAATACTAATACTTCTTATTCTTTGAAGACACATTACTCCACCTAAATGCTATGGCAAAAATGCTTTCTTTAAACAAAAAAAATAAAGTTATGGCATTATATATTGTGAAACGCCCCTGAAATACATTCAACTTTCATCTTTGTAACAACTTCAAGTTTATTCTTGCTTTTTTTTCCCCTTCTCCTGTGCACCTTATAAAGCACATTTGTAATTCCTCCAAATCATTTTTATTTTCCTTGAGTTAAAAAAATGCAAACATTCTTTATTTTTCTGAGGTAAATTATTTTTCCTGAGTAGTTAAAAAAAAGGGGGGAAACCACTACTACATACATTAGAAAAATAAAAAAGAGCCTAGCTTATTCAACAATCTACATTTTAAAAAATCCCAACCCCCTTCTCTCAAAATGTACTGATGCCATCTGCTTTATGGTTAGATCTGCCTCTGAAAACGAGTCTGTTCAGAAATTGTAAGTGAATGATCCATAGGCTGTTACCTATAGGCCAGCCTTCCCTAATTAGAGTTTGACAGAACCATGGGATTCTGCCAGACATCATTCGGGACAAAAAAATCAAATATAATTTTTTGGGAACTTTGTGATCCAGGCAATGCCAGCACTGGCATTGTTGGTGGGAATGTTTATACACCACAATGTAGCTGCCAGCCTGCCATTTTCCTGTTGTTGTAAATATTGTAAAATGTGGATGGTGTAGGTTAGAAGTGAATTGAACTGTGAGGTATTTGTCATTATTATTATTTTTTGGCCTTTCTTTATGCAGGGCTTCCCTGAGACCTGAACATTATTTCAAGGGTTTCTCCGGGGTAAAAAGATGGAGAGAGGCTGCAATAGAAATGTGAACAGTCAGACAAAAGTGTTTGAGGTGTGCAGCCTTAAAAGGGAGCTGGGAAGGGGGTAATATCTGGCAGAATATTTTACAATGCTGGCTGGAAAGGGTTGATTAGAAAAACAGATCAATAATAAATAGGTTATCCTGAGTTCATTGAGCAACTACTTTTCATTAACATAGAGACCTGACAACCACCACACAAACTTTCAGACATTTTCATTTTAAAAAAAACCAACAACAATAAGCTGCATGTCAGTCAGTCTAGGGGAGGACTTGCATCCAATTGGTGTGGCTTTTTTTTTTTAAACAGATGAAAACGACGTCTCACCCTTTCCCACTTTTCATACAGAAGGAGGTATGAGACTCTCAGAAACTGAAACCTGCAGCGTCCCCCAAACCTTAAAAGAGCAAACTTGAGAATTCAATGCTTCCAGTGGCTTCCTCTCAAACAGATGAAAGATTATTTGGAAAGAGGAACAGGAGCTTCCCCACTAATTGTGAGACCCATACATTTTATCCCATTCCACATACAGGTCCAGCTCCTTCTGAGAGACAGCAGGGTGGATCTTGCAGAAAACGCTTTCAAAATCCTTGTAGGAGGTGGGTTGAAGTTGGCCTGGCAGGCTATGCAGTTTGTTGGTCCCTGCCTGCTGACAGAGCTGGAGGAGCTCACTGCCCGAGTAGCTTTCAGTAAGTTGGACAATGGAGGCCATCTCCCTCTCGCTGAGGCAGTAGTTTTGCTGAGCTAAAGCGTGGTGCAGAATCTGCCGCCTCGCAATGCTGTCTGGCGGGGCGATGTAAAAACGTTTGGCAAACCTTCTTTGGGTGGCTTCATCCAGGTTACCAGGTCTGGTGGTGGTTGCTATGACGACCACATTCTGCTCTGCGGAGGTAGCAAGCTTGTCCAGGTAAGTGAGCAACTGGGACTTCAAGATGGCAGCGTCTTCTAAGACAGATTCCACGTCGGTGAGGAGAATGACAGCAGGCTGCCGACAGTTGGATATGAAGAAAGTGGTCTGTAGGATTTTCTCAGCCTCGGCCTTCCACTTGGAGACCAAGGCTGTCCCACTGAGCTTTAACAGGGTAGATCCCAGCTGGGTAGAAATGCACCTGCTCAGCAGGGCCTTCCCTACACCACGAGGCCCAAAGAGCAGGATGGTTCTGGGTGGTTGGTTTGCACCAGTATATGCACCAGGCCTCAGGATGGGCCACACAAGCTCTTCTTCAATGGCGGCTTTGACAGAGACCTGTCCTGCAATGTCCGTCCACTGGACTGGAGGGCCACAGTCGATTACTTTGTTGTTCACCAGTTCCAGAATGAAAGGGTCCATGGTTTTCAGCTGTTCTTCGACTGACTGGCTGCTGTTGTCACCACTGAATGCTGTTGTTTTGGGCTGCATCCTTAGAGCAAAGGAGTCTCCCTCATGCTCCCCGTTGGCAGCCGGAGGAGTGAATTTCTCAAAGCTCTCACTGGCCCTCAGTGGGGCTTCACTAACACTGTAAGCTGGAGAGACCAATCCTTTCATAGGCTGGTTGTTGAACTTCCCAATGGGCTCCTCTGAAGCCACCGTGGTTGCCACCACTCCTGCTCCACTTGGCCTTTTCCCACCTTTGAAAGGCACCTCTGAGCTCCGGCTGAATCCATTCCCTCTACATTCATCGTTGTCGGACATCTGATATGGGGACTTTGGTTGCTCATAGCTGTATTTGCGATACCTGCCTTCGCCATCCTCCTCCCCGCCAGTGATGTCAAAGGCCTTTCTTTTCAAAGAGCTTCCCGACTCGCCACTCAAGGGGGCTACAGAGAGAGGACTCTGGTAGCTGTAGCCAGGGACCACAGGAGGGCGAGAAGAAGGGGGGATGGGTGTGGGGGCAGCAATGCCTGAGGGTAAATATGGAGCTGAAGGATGGGGAGGGTGCATGGCACCATAACTGGGCTGGGCTGGGTAGCTCCCTGAAGCGTAATTGTAAATAGGTCCTGAAGAAGTGTATCCAGGGACAAGAGTGGTGGAAGGATGGCCGGGCTGCAAGAGGCCAGAGCTATGCAGGTGGCTAGATGGGTGTGGAGGGGGAAGTGCGGAAGTGGGCTGGCTGCAATAGCCTGAGGGTAGGTAGGCTCCACTGTAGCCCGACGGATACTCCTGAGATGCCCCAAGGCTGCCAGATGTGGCGGCTCCCCCACAAGTGTTACTGGGGTAAATTGAGTCAGACAGGTTAGTGGAAACCACGGGGGAGGTACCAAGACCGTTACCCGGTGTGACGGGAGGAGGAACAATCCCCTTGGAGCTGGACAGTCCATCATGCATCGGGGTCAGAGGGTAAACTCCTTCGGCGCTGTGGGCCATTGACCAAGGCTCCACCTCCCCCTTCTGTCCATTGAGGGCTCCAAAGGCACCATCCCCATAGGTGTTGAGTGCTGATGGCCGGTCATAAGGGGAGTCGAGGACTCCTGAGTACTTCTCCGCATACCTCTTCAGCAGGTTGGAAGCAGTCAGAGCAGAGATGTCATCATTGGCCCAAGCATAGTTGAAACGCTGCCGACTGCTATGGTAGAGATCAGATTTGTGGGCAGGTGAGGAGGTGGTCGAGGAGACATCGAGGTGCTGCTCTGGCCACTGATTCAGGGGCTGAGCATGCTCTGGTGTCCAGTGCATCTTTGACAGAGCTAGAAGGAAAGAACAAAGGAACCAGAATTAGCCTTAGATTTAAAGGAAAATGTACCCTAAAACAAACTCAGTGGCTCATTTGAGAATTACCTACTACTATTACTGCACAAATGCAGACATTTACCGTATTTTTCAGAGTATAAGACGCACCTTTTTCCCTCAAAAAAGGTTGAAAATCTGGGTGTGTCTTATACACTAAATACACCATTTTTGGCCTCCCGAAACCCCGCCCTCTTTGCAAAAATGGTGGTGCAGAGCCTTTAAGAGGCTTCCAGAATGTTCCTGGGGGCTGGGGAGGGAAAAATTGAGCAAAAAATGGGCCATTTTTTTCTCATTTGTGCCCCCCACCAGGAGCACTCTATAAGCCTCCTAAATGCTATGCATGCATGCTGTTTTTGGAAGGTCTTCAGAGTGCAAACCCTTTTAAAAAAAATTTGCGTCTTCAAAATCTTGATGTGTTTTATAATCCAAAAAATACGGTATGCATATATTCATAACAAGCAGAAGAAGTAGAATAAGCTGGTCACCAGGACCAGAGGTTTTGTCTTCTGAACTTTTGGACTTGTGCTGGAGCCCATCTTTAGGGAACTTCTCTAGTAGTGATCAGAGGAAGACAAATCCTCTGATCCCGGTGACCAGCCCAGATTGAATCCTGCAACATTATCATAGAACACATATATTCACCTTCCTTCGTAATACATCAGGTATTTGAACTCCAGGTCCTATATGAATATTAACCAAGATTAGTTGCAATAGTGCTTAATTTGGATCTACCTTGCTTATTTTTATATATTGTCAAAAATAGTCATCCATGTATTTTTAAAGTTTTAGATAGTTATCCAATCCAGGAAAGGAGTTTTCTTGGAACCCTTTGGTCATGAATCAATCAATAGCCTTTTGAAACATCATGTACTTAATGTAATGCACATCCTGAACATAGCATATTTATGCATATTCCTAAATAATTCTAGGCACTCTGGCCACCGATCCAAAAACAAGATGTGCCTAATTGAGGTGATTCTGTATAATTCAGACTCTTCATCTGTCTAAGCAATTTTTACTTAATATTTATTTTGACCAAATTGATAGATTGATAAATAGGCATATATCATGGAACTCTGCAAACTAAATCAGACACTCCACGTGACAATAGGAGGAAAACCCACAACATACATTAGCTGAACCTTCATTCAGTTGAAGTGTGGCTCAAAATTAGACTGTAATAACAGAGAAGAATAAACTGTAACCTTCAAGTTCAACGAGGATATCTGAGGCTACATCCACTCATTGCCAGTTTAATAACAAGGAGGTGAAAGTACAAGGCTTGAAAAAGCAACCAAAAGGATAAAGCCGTAACAGCAACTACCATTTTCCTATAAAAATTACAGCAACTACTAAGTGTTTGGGTAACTCAAAATGCTGTAAATTACAGTAACATTAGCCCCCATGCAAAATGTCATCGGAAGGGCATTTACAACTAAATTCCCACTGCTATGAAAATCTTCCCTACCAGTTCGCGCACGCTTTACTCGCACATGCTGCATCTGCGCATGCAATTGCCTTCTTCGCATGCACAGAAGGTCACACATTATGTTGGGATGGGTGAGCAGAGCCTCCTGCAACCGCCACTACTGGTTTGCCCAAGCAGAAGAGAAATGGTTGAATACCACCTCTGGCCTTGAGCCTTTCAGATCTAGGCCGCGAAATTGGTGGGCGAGTGTATGCATTCCCACGTGCGTGAGCTGCACGCAAGCTGCGTGCACACGTATCTGCCTGCTATGCGCGCAACCATCTCCTCTCTCCCCGTTGATCCACAAAGCCGAAAATATTAGAGAACTCTGATTTTAAAAATGGGGGGTGAGGTTGATAGGGAAGGTGGACTCATTTGGAAAGTCAAATTATTGTATGTTTTTAAATGTAAAGTTCAGCATCTTGAACTAATTCAGACACATGATAAAAGAGGCCAAGTTGTTTCAGAATTAGCTTGAGTCAGCAGTAAGTACTCAGGGCAGTGCCTGAACTGATTTCCAGGAGAGCCCCTGGCACAATTTCCATCCAGAAGTGATTCGGATATCCATCAAGGTACATCAAGCAGGGAAGGAGCACCATTCTTATGGTCACTCCTTACTCTCTTTTCCCCTTTATAGGTAGAGCTGGTATATGAATGTACATAGATAGCAATAGCGATAGCACTTAGATCCATGATGGCGAACCTATGGCACGGGTGCCACAGGTGGCACGTGAAGCCATTTCTGAGGGCACGTGAGGTGTTGCTGTCAGCTCTAGCGCACATGAGCGTGCTGGCCAGCTGATTTTTGGCCTTGATTTTCAGCCATTGTTTGCCCTCCTGAAGCCTCCAAAGGGAGAAAAATGGCGCAATAGGCAACCTGGAAATCCATTCCTGAACTTTCAGTTTGTGTGTTGGGCCTTTCTTCCCCCCTCCCCAGGCTCCTAGAAGGCCACTGGAGCCTTGGAAGGGCGAAAAATGGACCTACCGAGCCCACCGGAAGTCAGAAAACAGCCTCTGGGGGAGGCCATTTTTGCCCTCCCCAGGAAAAGCCGTGTGTACGTGTGCTGGACTGCAGGGGTGTCACACATGTATTCTCAGGGGACATGGCATGGGAGGCATTAAATTATGGGTGTGGGCACACGAGAGTGTACAATAGCGCGAGCATGTGTGCTTTAGACACCCGAGGCGAAAAAGGTTCGCCATCACTGACTTAGACTGATATACCGCTTCAGAGTGCTTTACAGCCCTCTCTAAGCGGTTTTATAGGGAGTCAGCATATGTATGTATAGATAGTCCCCAGATTTCTGACTATTCGTTTAACAACCAAAGTTTAAAGATACAATGGGGGGGGGGGGGAAAGTGACTCACAAGTGGTCCCCACAGACATTCCCACAGTCACATGATCAAAATCCGAATTCTTGGCAACCTAGCATATATTTAGAAGGGTTGCAGCATCCCGGGATCATGTGATCACCCTTTATGACCTTCCCAGGGAGTTTCTGACAAGCAGTCAACAGGGGAAGCCAAATTTGGTTAATGACCATGCAGAAAAGGTAATAAAATTGGAAGGGACTTATTTAACGGCCACATCTCTTAGCCATGGAAATCCAGATCCCAACTGTGGTTATAAGCTGATGATTACCGGTAAGTATGTCCTGTAGCATGCGTGCCTATCTTAAATTGTGAAAAAATTGAGGTGTAGCCAGGCCCACTTAACAGTATTGTCCCTGCCTAAAAGAGCTGCTTTTTATACTCCCCACCCCACCCACCCACTGGGCAACCTTGTCTTAAACCAGTGGCTACTAATTGGGTTAGATTCCTATTTCATCATCTTGCACACCATCATTTGGAGATAATGGGAGATAGAATCCGACCCATCTGGAAGCTTCCTGGTTGAGGAAGTCTCCAGGCAAGCCAGCCAGAGCTCTTTTAACCTGGCAGAGTGACGCCAAGAAAGCCCACCCCAGCCCTTCCCTCCTCCTCTGGGCTCAGCTGCTCCATCACAACTCGGCAGAGGAATGCACACAATGAAGCAATCAAGCACCAAGCCGGAGGAATGCTAGCAGTACATCATTTCATCCTGACTTAAGTAACTTTAATTGCTCTTGGCTGGTTTTGGCGTTCTTTTCTCCCTAGCCGCCCCCTCCCCAACTCACCCGGGTTTTTTGTTTTTTTTTTAAACTCCGGGCCTGTGGGCTTCTCATCCTCCTAGCCTAATGAGCAAAGACATTTCAGAAGCCTTGCTGAGGATCTAAGCAAATACCAAAACCTTCCAGGCTCCAGAAGATAGAAAACAAAACAAAACGGAGCGCTAGGATAAGAGGCTGAGGCCCCCAACGCTTTCCACATTATCAAGGCGAATACCTCCTTTCCTGCCACTCTCTATATCAGGGGTCCCCAACCTTTGCAACTTTAAGTCTGAAGGGCTTCAGCTTTGCTGGCTGGAGAAGTCTGGGAGCTGAAGTCCTTCAGAC
>JAPKID020006815.1:0-10497 GCA_026931265.2 Tropidonophis doriae | reverse complement strand
ACAGCTGGGATTAAAAATGTTACACACAATTAGAGCTTAAAGGAGTACTTACTGAAGGGCGGAGGGGTGCCATATCCCTGTGCGAAACCCTGCGGGGGTGGGAATCCTCCTGGAGGTGTCGAAACAATGTACGAGGTAAAAGGCGGCGGTGGAGGTGGCGCTCCTCTACCTGGTGGAGGGGGACCATACCCACCTGGAGCCAGTAAGAAGTATGTTGAGAAAATCAAAGGTACTTAACAGATGAGCCAACCCCAAGAAAAAGGGTATTCCCAATCTATTGCACTAGGCATCATATTTCTCCAAAACTTGGGGACGCTAAAGTCAAGAGGAATTGTGGAATTAGGCATTCAAGCTATTGAGACTGTGGAAGGAACCCAATTTAAATCATTTTCTGGTATGAATAACTGGCTTCTATGTGAATATTTCTTCCTCTTTTAGGAATTGGTTCTACAGCACTTATATCTAGGAGACTTTAGTATTTAAAATGGTCTCTCTCCAATTTCCATTTCTTGCATTCAAACTGAAGAAACCAGACACTCACATTTTTGGTGTTTTTCAATACTGGAGAAGATAGAATAATCTATGGTGGGGAGAAATCTCTTCTGGCTTTTTGGTGCTCAGGAGTTCAATGGGCAGCAGCCATTCTCACAAAATATCTCACAAGGACCCCAGTTCTCTTCTCTAGCTTTAATCACAGTTGATTAAGCTCTGATTACATGCACTTCATAGGTCACTCTGTGACTCACCTATTATATATTTTTTATCATATACGTTTAAGGATAGTGCAACTGATGCCCCAACAGTAGGCAAAAAACTGTAGTGTGGTAAAAGATTGTTCCAGTGACTTCCGGAACATTCCATTGCCAGACCACCAAATGGTCTGCCACATCCCTTTCAAAAAAAAATTTTTTTAAAGCAACCTTAGATAAAGTACAAGAATGCCATTTTTAAAGACTTCCATAGATACAATTCTATTTGCTTTGAAAATGGGAGGGTTGGGGAGACACACAAATATCTGAAGGTCAAATACAACTTCAGGTGGGTAGCTGGGCTTGCCAGAACAAAAGCGATTCTTAATTATTATTCAATTCTTAATTATTTTATCCCACTTATATACCATCAAACCCATATGAACTAGTCTGTTACATTAATATTAAAAATACAGAAATCAGTTAAGCTTAAGATTAGCAATAAACATAAGTAACAGTAATAGAGCAACCTATCCATAATGTGTCAAGAAAAATTATACACCAAATAGCCCGTTAAGCAATATTTATTTATTTTGCCTTTATTATTTTTATAAACAACTCAAGGTGGCAAATATACTTTCCTCCTTCTATTTTGCCCACAACCACTACCTGTGTTGGGCTGAGTGATTGGCCCAAAGTCACCCAGGTAGCTTTCATGCCTAAAATGGGACTAGAACTCACAAACTCCTGGTGATTGGCCCAAAGTCACCCAGCCAACTTTTCATGCCTAAGGTAGGACTAGAACTCACAGTCTCTTGATTTCTAGCCTGGTGCCTTAACCACTAGAACAAACTGGCTGTCATGGTCTTGATGCCTTGTGAAATAGCTACAGGAAGGGTGCAAGGTGTAGCTCCAGAAGCAGCCTGATTGAAAGCTTGGGGGTTGCTACAGAAGAGTATCAATATAGTCTCGGGATTAGATCCCCCTGAATTGATGCAGGGAGGGGGCCCTAAGCCTTCCCATCCCACATGCACACCTGAGCAAGGGCAGATTCCAGTTCATCTGGCAGGTATCCAGCAGCCATGCCATGCAGGGCCTTGTAGCCATGCAGCACTTTGTATCAGAAATGTAGTTGTAACCAAGGGAGCAACTGGAGCAGAGGAATTCTATTACAGTAGGGACTCGCACCTGCTAGTATCCTGGCCATTGAATTTTGTACCAATTGCAGTTTCCAGGTCATTTTCAAAGGTAGCCCCATGTAGAGCGCATTCCAGTAATCTAATTATGTGGAGATGAATTACAGCCTACACATGGAGAATCTGTAACTGGAGATTTTATTTCTAAGTACAAAATATATAAATGCACAAACCCTGTGCATAAGGAAACTGGGGTAAGATTAGTATCTATTGTCCTGTTTCTTTCTCCAGGGAACAACTTCTATGCAGGACTACTGTGATGTCATTGGGCTTAAGATATTTTTCACATGGTGGTACTAAACTCTACCTTCGGTTTTGGCATTAGAAGGATGCCTCTTTGTGCACAAACACACCATGTAGGAAGAAAAAGGACTAGGCCGCTAGGAAAAGGATGATTCCCAGTCTCCTCCAGATCTTCCCAGTTATCTGACAAATGATTAAATGTACACACATACATACACGCTCACACAAGCTTTGATTATCTATGGGAAGTTCTAATATGAAATGTCTCCCATCTCAAGAAACTTATGAATTCTTGTTCAGAGGGCCCGAATGCTTCAAAACAACAGATGCAAAAAGATCATTGGAGAACAAAGGCAAAAAATGCGCACAGAATAAGATTTTGCTAAAAATCTGAACCTGCTTAATTACAATTTCAATATTGGATATGCACATTTTTAAAATTCTCAGAACATACTTACCAAGTGCTTGTCCAGCTGGTACCCACATACCTAAGGCAGATGAAAGAGAAGAAGTAGGAAAAGACATACACAACAGGCCCACACACACACACAAAAACAAAAACAAGTTACCACAACAGTTTTATCAATTCATTGTCAATATTATGCATTTATCATTCTGCAAAGTTTTAACATTATCTATTGAGAAAGTTACTAATATTACCCACAATTACTATGAAGATGTTTGGATATCAAAATAGGGAAAATATTACAGGGAATTCAAGATGCAGCCCTAATGGAGATGCCCAAAAGTAATAAATCCACAATGGAGTAATTAAACTGGATTTGGATAAAAATGGGATTTAATCTTCCTTGTTACAAAATTCAAGGAGAGAGAATCTTTTTTTAATAGAGCTTATGTCCATTTTCAGAAAGCAGGAGCGAATTTCCTTGGAACAAATGAGAAGGCAGAGTCTGGTATTGTCTCACACCAGCTGCATACGGTTTCCAATGCAGGTAGTTCTCGACATGGGAGCCTGCTCACTACAGATGAATGTTGTGTTGGTCATAAAACGGGCCAGTTACATGACCAATCCAATTGTATAACATTTTATGCTATGGTCATTAAGCAAACCAATGGTTAAGCAAACTGGTTTCCAGCAAAACTTGAAAGTCACAAATGTGATTTTAGGTTGCTGCAAACTGTAAATGTGCCTGTGGGGTTTGATGGGCGGGGCCAAACTGTCAGAACTTCAGATCCAGGTTGTAAAGTCCGCTTTTTCAGGTCTGTTGTAAATTCAAGTGGTTGCTAAGTGAGTGCTTGTAAATCAAGGATTTTCTATACTCCGTGGATAATTTGTATTGCCCATCAAGATCACAGAGGTTTTGCATTCTAGCATAATCAGGTGGTACAAGAGACCACATAATCTGCATCTGACAGGAACCTAAGGTTTTTTTTTTATTCAGTCCCGATCCTGATTTTTATTCAGTCCCGATCCCGATTTTTATTCAGTCCTGATCCTGATAAGCAGGCCTGATCCTGATTTGAGTGAAGCCACAAATGGGCCTGTTTCAAGGCAGACTGAAATCATCCAGGGTGTCAAAACCCAAATGGAAAACTGGTACCTTGAGGTCCGTATCCCTGTTGCCAGGTAGGTGGGGGCTGTCCTGCCCAGCCATTGGCAGCACTTGGCATGATCCGGCTTCCCCACTGGCTGGTGCCTGTTGGGCCTGGAGTCTGGCTCTTGCTATCCCGAGGTTCGGCTCGCTTCACCTCCACCTAAACAAAAAGGACAAATGTTCAGCCCTAGGAGGCAGGAAGGCAGCTTGCCCCCCTTTACCCATCACACACACCCTTAACTTTACACTTAAAAACTTTATATCTTAGCACGTTATGACTTATTGCTAAGTACTTAAAAGTATTGCAAGCTTATATTTTAAGGCTGCTAATTTAATCAATGTTTCTCAGGTACAATGGGCAACAGAGTAAACCATCTTGGAAGTCTTAAACTTCATACGGTGCTAGGATAAAATATGCCTATTCGTGATTTCTCTTCTGTTTTGTTACTTTCTTCCTCGTTTTAAAGCAGCAGTACCATCTCCTCAGTGGGTTTTCACTCTCCGCATGTAAATCTTGATACCAAGAGAGGCCAAAATAGGTTGTTATAAACAAGGGTGAAGAGAACATTATGGAGGAGGTACTAAGGCTTTAGCCGGTCCTTGGGGAGGGATAGTTCTGGACAACGTTGAAAAAAGAAGTTATTAATTGATAGCTAAGACCTATCGCAATTAAATTGCTCTTCAGTTTTGTTCATACCTGAGAAACACACGTTGGATTCATGTTGTCTGTTCGTTTCAAATCCTTTTTTATCTTAAAGATTTTTTAAAAATTATTATTTAAAAGTCTAATGGAAGATAGAGACTTACCTTCCCCAGGCTAACGCTTAAAGAACCTCAATTAACTCAAACAATGTCAGAAGGAATGGATGTGATAAGAGAACCTTACATTACATCTAACAAAAAAAGTAAACAAACATGCAGGTAATAAAAAATGGACAGTTGAGTCAATAAGAAGCAAAACCTTCATACTGTGTTCAGTCATGGAAAAACATTCTTTGCAAAGGGGTGGGGGGAGGGGAAGAGAGACCAAAAAGGAAGGGCACCGCTGTACGGTGGGGCTTTAAAAAATGGGTCTGGCCTATGTAAAATAAGATGACCTCCCTGCTGAATGCAACCCCCCTTAAGAATTGTCTGGGGTTAATCACTCAGCAAAGCTAACTGCAAGATTGAAAAAAAAAAGGGGGGGGTGTTTCAGCTCTGCATCACTGAGTGAACCTGAAAATAGAGCAGGCTGAAGAGTTCAGGTTCTCTCTAGCTACATTTCAAGCATTTTTACTTTCAGAGTTTAGTTAAATGGGCACAGGACCTTCCTGAAAACTAAGTGGCCCTTATTGTGGGAGACCATCAAGAATCCTTCACCTCCTCCTGTGAATTAACCTGGCATGTGAATGGCGGAATTAAAATAAAATCACATCTAGTATTCTAGGCTGCACTTCTATGCTGAACCAATCAATTTCTGCCTTCAAATGTCCTGGAATCTTCCCAAGGTTGACTATGCTAAAACCCCAATTTGGTTACCATCTGTATAAGAGGGTGGAGCAGGATGTTGGCTTTCATAATGAGTTTTCAGATCGGAGGGCAAAGGAAGTCTTCAACTTACAACAGTCCTATTAGTGACTGTTCAAAATTACGACGGTGCTGGAAAAAAAGCGACTTATGACCGTTTTTCACATTTACAACTATTGCAGTATCCCAGCGGTCTCTGATCAAAATTTGGATGCTTGGCAACTAACTCATATTTAAGATGGTTACAGCTATAACCATAGATCAATATTTGCAATCCTCTGACAAGCAAAGTCAGTGGGGAAGCCAGATTCACGTGGAACAATCGTTTCTTTATTAATTTAGCAGATGCATTGATTCACTTAACAACTGGGGCAAACAAAATTGTAAAATGGGACAAAATTTATTTAATGGCCTCGCTTAGCAACAGAAATTTTGGGGTCAATTATGATTGCATGACAGGGACAACTTGCAGATGGGTTATTATTTAAAAAAAAAATCCCAGTAAGATTTTAGGACATTTGAACTCCTGCAGTTTTCCCAATATTATTGTTTCAAGACTGAGGAAAAATAGGGTGGGATTTCTCGAGATGTCAGCAATTTGCATTTCACTAGCTAACAGAAACCTTGGCATCTTTTGTTTTGCTCTCGCTTAGCATGCATTTTTAACCGTCTGTCCCTGTGCTTTAAGTCTGGTCCACTTGAGATTTTGGTCTCCAGTATGTGACGATGTTTCTTCAGGAGGGACCGTGAAAGATGCTACTTTTGAAACGGGCCCAGGAGTTCCTGGAGGTTTGCCTGAGCTGTTCTGACCCTTGGAAGAGTTGTTCTCCTGGCTTCACGGGACCAGTGTTAGCAGCGCCTGGATTTAATTAGCCCCAAACCAAAGATGTAGCAGTTCCAGTTGTTGCTTAGGAATGAACTTCACTAATTGTTCAAATGGCATCAATTGCTCGTGCATTAGTAAGGATATCCCAGAATACACTTCCAGGGTCCAGGAAGTGGGTTTTGACAAGAAATAATTTAAACTTGGAAGAGAAAAAAAACCCACCATCGAACTGTTGTAAAATATAAACCAGAATGCATCAAGAGGATAGGATACCCTGTTTTTCAATAAGCAACTGTTTTTTTTGGAAAAAATATTCCAGTTGAACAAGGCTTTGCTGTTTTGGCGACACAATCCAGCAAAGTGGCAAGACTCTCCTATATTTATCACTACAACCTATACGCTGCTGCTTCGTTTCTGGAAGACTTTGAGCAGCTTATAAATTATGCTTGGCATAAGAGCCTTCAATGTTCCTTTTTCAGCAGACTTTTCCTACAAAAGTCAAAGCTGCACTCTGTAGTTCTTAGTTACTCTTCCTCTGGCTTGGTTCCTAAAGCGAAGCCATGCTCAAAGGTGAGTTCCTTAAATCAGAGTAAGAAGGCTGAAACCTTTTCACCCGAAAAACCTCTTTAGAGGTGCTGACAACACAGTATGAAGATAACAACAATCAAAAGGTCACTTAACTGTATTGTGGTTAAAAAGTACTATTAAAAGAATAGGTGGATTCATTTCAAAGTCTCACAGTAAGTGACCCATTTTTTTTTTTATTTCAACCATTCCTTCAGGATGCTCCATCAATTGGTTGCTTACTTTTAGCTCCCTTTCTTCCCGCCACCGCCACCCCGCCCCCTTATCCCCAAAAGGTGATGCAAAGAACACACATCTGAAGGAATAGTAATGGGAAGCTGAGCCTTTGGCAACATAGAGATTTCACTGCCGTTTCAAACGGAAAATAAAGATTAACTTCCATTCCCCTTTTGTATTCTGTCCTTTCAAGGTACGAAATACGTGTGAACGGTAATGACGGTACAACTTAGAATTTAGATAAGCAAATGCAAGGGTTTTCATCATATTAGGACTCCAAAACTAATGCATTCTGTAACTCAATAAAGTGGTCTTAATGATTAAAGTCAAAAGTTTTCAGAGACCTAGCTTTCCTCCATGTCAATTTATTTGAAGTGTTTCGTATTTCAAACGGACATGTCATGCCTGTTTTTCAGTATTTCCTACTCTGTACTTGCAAATGAAGAGTGTCTAATTCCAAGCACTGCATGGTATGAGGGGGTCCTTAGTGCTCTCTGAGCCACCAGCACTGATGATGTTACCTAGCTGGGTAATGAAATGTCTGCAAGAAAACAACCAAGTTCAGAGAGTACTAAGGACCCCTTACTTCAACCCTGAGCTACAAATATTCTCCTTGATTGGCACTGCATGGCAAGATGAGCAAGCTGGGTCAGATCAAATGAGGTGATTTCAATCCAACAAGCCATTCTGCTGCCTATTTGGCTTCTGTTCTCTCTCTCCCACACCTTGATACGATGTGGTTTTATCAACCCTGAAAAGTCTCTTGTGAAGGTGCAAGAGAGAAATGAGTGAGCAGATAGAATGTTTCTTTTTCTGACTCATAAACCTTGGTTTATTGGTCTAAATTTGTGGTGCCTGAACTCAAATAGTAGCTTTTATGGAAGCTGGCCTGCTGCGATTCTTCTCAAAACAAAACTTTCCAAAGGAATCTATAGGCAGCTGTAGGATACATTTTTAAAAAAAAAATCCAAAATGAACTAACTTATAAAATGTGTTTCTAAATGTAGCTTTACCTACTCAAAAAAAAAGTTTTTTTTAAACCCCCCTCTACTCTACAACCCAGTTTCTACTCGCCAGCCAAATTGCTAGTTGCCTCAAGACTCAGCTTTGTCTTAAGGTAAAATAAAACTACAACTACACACTTTTTTGCCCATGATGTCGTGAAAATGCATGTTGACAGCCTGGTCCACTGATTGTTCGTCCTCGAAAGTAATAAATCCAAAACCTAGCCAACGACGAAGAGTGAATCAAGGTAGCAGGGTGTTGTGACACAAAACAGGATGATGAACAGTATTAGGGGCGGACCAAGGGTTCAAACAAGGGCTTCAGGTGGACTTGGGCTATGGGGGAGTTTGCAATTACCGGGCCATCTTGGATCAGGGGGAATAAAGTGCTTCGCTCAGCACTCCATGCAAAATTAACTGATGGAGAAAATACGGCTCAGTGCCTACAGATACACCCTTTTTTTTTGCCCTGCTAACAAATGCTGAGAAGAAGAAAAATATGACTTAAGTTCTGTGCAGAACATCTGCATCAAGTTATCATGGCCAAGTCAATTCGTAACCTCCATTACATGATATTGGCAAATTGGTTGGTTTGCTTAAATGCCATTTGGCAAAATTTAGAAAAGCAACTGAGCAAATAGCACAAAGTAACAAAAGAGAGAATTGGTGGCGGGCAAAACATTTTGGGACAGGTTGTTTACTGGTTCCCTCCCTCCTCCCCGAAACCCGAGATTTCCCCCTTGGTTTCATTTTGCTTTGCAGCTAGTGCTGACAGCAGCCATTTATTGCTCTAAAGCGTTCAACAGAAAAACAGATACAGTCTCTGTAACAGTTAGTGCCTCTCTAAGCTTATCCAACGTAGTTGGGTAAACTCGTAGAGCCTTATTGTAGAGATTTATACTTAATAAAAGACACAAAGATACAGGCCAAGATCGGTTGCAGCAGGTCAAAATTCTGCTGTCAGCAACAAGAGCAAGAAACAAATTAAGAAATAAATGGGAGTTGAGGAGGCGGAGGAGGCAATTTTTAAAGCATCTCCTACAGGCAAGTGTTTGCATTATGACCAAACGGGAGTTGAACCAGTGACGTGCGAGCTTTCAAAGTACAAGAAACCTTTTAAAAAGCCAAAATAAGAGTCTGGGAGATATTTTTTTAAAAAACAAAGAAACTGCAAAAAGGGGCATGTCTGCCTCCCAATGATAACACAATATAAAAGTTTGAATATTGATTTTTAAGAGGAAAATACAGAATAGTGTGTTGTTTTCCTTGCTTGGGGTTAGGGGAAAAGAAAAAGGCCTTCGAACCAAATGAAGAGAAACCAGGACTGAAGCGTTAGAAGACACACCAACCCCTAGAGAATTGGAGCCAGGCTTGATAACTAGTGTGTGATTATGGGATGGCCAAAGTAGAGAGGGTACTTGGGTGCTTTGAGCAGAGATGTCATCATGCACAAGTTTGTGAAGCAAAGGAAACGGGGGGGGGGGGGAATCTTGAGAACCAAAGACTAAATAGAGGCTGGATGAACAAATGGTGCACTGCACTGTACTTCATATTCAGAGCAAGGCAAGGAAGAGAAGAAGTGCCCCTTGGAAATATCTTTAGAAAACTTGGAAAGAATATTGATGAAATAATGTGAAGAACTCGTTAAGAGATGTTAAGATTTTGAAACTGATTATGAAGATTTAAATAAATTAAGCGAGGTAGAGTTGGACTCAGACCAACAGCAAAATGGGTTTAAAAAGGACACTGAGCACATAGATGCCTTAATTTATTTCTTACAGGTTTTTTTGTGTCATCATAACAAAAAGTCTAGTGGGAAAGAGAAAAAAGAACAAGGGCATTTTTTCTCATATCCTCAAAATAATCTCTTCCTGAGATGAGAGACCAAAAGGCTTATAGCATCTTTCAAATGGTTGTAAGGCCCAAACAGGCAAGTGCCGAGCCAACCAGATGTTTTGATTGGTAAAAAACCCTAAACGTTTGACCACAACTTGCTATCTTGGTAACAGCATAGGGGAGTTCTACCTGGAGGGTACCAGGTTGCCTATCACCTCAATGGTACCTTCTCTGGCTCTTTTCACTTAGATTCAAGTATCAACTGTTCAATGATAACCCTTTGAGGCAAGGGAAGTCTATCTGATTCCTCAACTGCTAAGATGAGATGGAGATGAAAGGCCCAGTCAATGGATGCATGCTCTTTAAATACCAAGAACCAAGTCAAACATTCCTCTGGGAGAGTAGAGATTAAAGAGAGAGACTGGAATTCTGCAAGCTACAGGCCTCTAACGCCAACTCCAAGTTTGTATAATTCAAAGGGGATTAGGCTCCTTAGCTTGGTTGGCAGTTGTGCATAGGGTTATGCATAGGCATAATTAAATTTCTTTTCACTCTATGCAATTCTCCCACTGATTTTTTAAAAAACCTTCAGTTTGCTGGGCATATTATCTATGTTCTCCCTAATGACACAATTAACCTGGCTATTTTTTCAGCTTAATTATTCAGACTTGGTAAACAAAATCTCATTTAAAGACATGATTAAACGTCAGGTTGACAAAGATGATTTATGAGAGGTGACACTACTGTTTTCCAAGTCTAGAGAGCCATTCTTATTTCGAGATGACTTTGTTGTTTCAAGGAATTTAGCTGTTTGCCAACCGGTCTTGCAACCAGACTTAG
>JAPKID020006813.1:0-10498 GCA_026931265.2 Tropidonophis doriae | reverse complement strand
GGAATTCTGGGAGTTGAAGTCCACAAGTCTTGAAGTTGCTAAGGTTGGAGACCCCTGATTTAGTTCATACCTGAGTGGCCTACTTTCTTCAATTTAAGCCTTAATTTTGCAACAGGAAGCTCATAGCAAAACTGATTGAGAAGGAGCCTGCAGAACTGAAAGGGTTAAATAACCCGCAATCCCCCTTTCTCTTTTGCCATAATTTGTCTCCCCTACTTCCTACCTGCATTAGCTCAAATCCAAAGACGACTCGGGGAGGGGAAGAACAATGTTAGTTCTAAGGCTTTTAGGAATTTGCAGGCCTTGAACTCCTGAAACCCCATCTCAGTGTGGAAGGCCAAGGGGCTGTTTGGGGGAAGCAAGGAAGCAAGGCAAGGAAACCATAATGCATTCTGTAATTCCCTTCCTTTCCCTAAAGGGAAAACTGTGGGGGAGGACAGGGTTTTCCTAAAGCGAAACAGGATGTGCTAAAACCATTCCCCTTGCTTGGTTTGGGATTAAAACTGCCACTTTCTGGTATTTACGCTTCTCCAATTACTCCCTGTAGTAAGGAAGGAAAAACGATATAGGAAAAGTAATTTGGCAAGAGACAGCGCTGCTAAAACTTGCAATATTAGTTGCTGTGTGGTTTAAGGGAATCTATGTCCCTTTGTAATTGGAGACGAATTGGTTGTCTGCATCTAATAACTATATCAACTGTAGAAAACCTCATAAGACTTCTGTACTCTTGTGTAAGTGCCATTTCTAATGAGACTTCGTTATTTATCATATTTGTAGCTTGCTCCGTTCCACACCCAGAAAGTGTAAGTACAACAACTTACAACAGTTCCTTTAGTGGCACTTAAAAAAAATGACTTGTGACTAAGGTGACCAGATGTCCCGCTTTTGGCGGGACAGTCCCGAATTGGGAGAAATTGTCCCGTGTCCCGCGGCAGTTTAAAAAAGTTCTACTTTACTGTCCTTAGAGGTGGGGGGTGTCCAAAGCACCATTTTTGCTTTTGGCCTTTCCCCTCTGCACTCTGCTCCAGGGAAACAAGGGCGGAGCAGAGCTGGGCAGCGCTGCCCGCCTCAAGTCATGCAGCGCTGGAGATGAGGAAGCTGCAGCTGCTGCCACTGCCTTGCCACTATGGAAGATAGCCTAGTCCGCGCCTTCGGGGGCATCAGCCTCCAGCAGCCCCATTGCCCCCAAGGCAGGCCCCCTGCACACCGCTTCATTTGCTCTGTGGGCTCAGTACAGCGTCCCCGCAGAACTGCAGGCAGCTTTCCCCCCCTCCCCTGTTCAATGGTGTCCCACTTTACAAATTTAAAAATCTGGTCACCTTACTTATGATCATTTTTCATACTTATGACCCTTTCAATATCCACATAGTCATGTGATCCAAATTCAGATGCTTGGCAACGGGTTCATACTTATGACGGTTGCAGTGTGCTCGGGTCATTGTGTAACCTTCTGACAGGCAAAGTCAATGGGGAAGCCAGATTCCCTTAACAACCGTGAACTTAACAGTTGCAATGGCTTACTTAACAACTGTGGCTAGAAAGGTTGTAAGATGGGGCAAAAAAACCCTTAACCAATGCTCAATTCACAACATAAATTATGGACTCCTTTGTGGTTGTAAGTCAAGGACTTCCTGTATAACAGTCTCCACACGTCTGGAGGAAGTTAGGTTAAAGAAGGGTAAAGAAAAAGATAATGAACTTTATAGAAAACAATGAACTTTAGAGCTTAGCAAAAACTGTAGTTGAAGTAGCTGCAAAGTCCTGATGCCATCGGAAGTTAGGAATAATTAAGCCAAAGAGAGCGACCTGCCAATTTAGTACTTCCAGGGGTGGGATCCTACCGGTTTAACAACCGGTTCACTGAGCACTTGCTGTGCACTGCATATGGGTACACAGTTTACAGAGAAATCGCATTCCGCATTGATGCTGGGGAGGAAAACAGCTGAGGCATGGCAATCCACTCTGCTGCATCTATTAGCTGGGCTTCAGAAAAAGAAATATAGGTGAATATAATGCAGGGGAGGGCGGTCCCAGCTGATATCCAAAGCTATCGGTTCGTCCAAACCAGTCCAAAACGGTAGAATCCCACCTCTGGATACTTCCCTGTTGTACAATACCAGGTTAGAACCCAAACATATTTATTACTGTTCAAACTCAGGTTCAGGCCAAAAAGTTGCAAAATCCATTGCAAATAGGAGTCTTTATAGAGAGATGGAAAATACGATAAAAAGGAACTGATGAGGATGCAAAGAAAGAAACTGGGCCGTGCAAACAAGTGAAGCCCCATCCGTGGGATGCAGGCAACACACAAATCCCCACCTTCTCCGGTCCACAAACAAAACTGTCTACAAAGAACTAGTCCCTGGTGCCCAAAAGGTTGGGGACCACTGATTTCGTAAAGAGATAAACAGAAAGTACCAACCTTCATTTGTTTTTGACTGAGCAGCCACAGAAATTCCTTCTTTTTCCTTCCAATTAAAGCTCTTATAGTTCCGCAGGCAATAGGTCAATTCAATCAGTTTTGGAGCATTCCCAGAAGTGAACGGATGAAATGACCCTCAACTAAAGGATGCCCTGAAGTACACCATGTTGGGCTTGCGTGCAGATGACTTCTCTGAGACTTTGCCAATTGAGACAGAGCTACTGGGAAGGCAAATTGGCCATAAGAGCGATTAGCACATTGATGCCAACAAGCCAGGATTATTATTGGTTTGGACGGCATGAAGCTTTGCTTTTCCAGTTCTTTCTCAGCCTGTGTATTTTCCACACTGGTCTAAAAGTCATAGATGATCCAGGGAAAAGAAGAATCAGAATTCTACCAGATATGGGATAAATGGTAGAGGTGGATGGAGGAGAGAAACAAGAAATGAGAACCAAAACTCAAAAACAGTAGTTATGAGTAAAATAAGAGGGTTAAGAATGGTGAAATCCAAATGAAATATAATAGAAGGGGAAGTAATATAGGTGAGCAGCATTGATTGACAATTGCTATTAGAAAGAAAAGGAAGCTCCTTTTCGTATTGTATTGTTTAAGTGTGGTGTACATCTAAGTTTTGGGTGTGTGTATTTTACACGTTTGTAAATTAAAAAATATTTAAAAAATAAAAATAAAAGTCAAAGATTATCCACTAGTTCAGGAGTGTCAAACTCAATTTCATTGAGGACCACATCAGAGTTGTATTTGACCTTGGAGGGCTGGGGGCAGGTGTGGCCATGGTGGGTGTGGCCAACTTGACGTCACTTGTGTTGGGGGCACCTGTGGTGGCCAAGTGCTAAGGTAGGACTTACCTGCGACCCTCCCTCAGTCTCATTATAATCCCCTCCCCCCCTCTTCTTCTTTCTCCTTCCCTCTTCCTTCTCCTTTCTTCTGCCAGGGTTCCAAATAGCAACCAAAATTAAATCAGAGTCCAAGGCAAAGGATTCCTCAAAGTTCCAATTTATTTAGAGAGCCATGTTGGCACATCTGGGAAAACCCGAATCTGAAAGCTTCCTGGTTTCCCTCACCTAGTTGAAAGTTCAAGATCCTACCCCAACACCCACAAGTCCATCACATGGTCCAATCTTCCACTGCCACAATGACAGATTCCACTCATCCAGTTCCAGACCGGTGCAGAGACAAAAATGACCTTGGCTTTTTAAGAAGAACGTTATTATGGCTAAATATCACCCAACTCCATATAATCCACCCTCCCTTTTTCCCACAATAGAAAGTAGAAAGTATGGCAGGCCTGATGTCCAAAAGAAAAGATGGCTTGCAGGCATGACATCTTCTTCCTTCTCCTCTTTCCATATTTTTCCTTCCTTGTTCTCTTCCCATCTTCCCTTCTTTTTCTCTGGCTTTCCTCTTTCTCTTTCTCCTTTCCGGTCCCTTCTTGCATGCTCAAATGCAATATGAGGAAAACGTCTCCTTTGGTTTTGCTTTCAGTTTGATTTGATAGCCCTCTGCCAGTAAAAATGGAGCACCAGGTGGGAGGTGGGGCGCATGTACCCTCTGGGCCCCGTTTTCATCTGCGACAGCCTCCTGCAGTCCTCTGCCAGAAAAAAAACAGAGCTGGCAGAGGGCTGCAGGAGGCCACTGTGGCCAAAAATGGAGTAGGGGGCCACACATCACCCTCCAGAGCTCTGTTTTTGCTGGCAGAGACACCGCAGGCCAACCCTCAGCTGCTTCCAGGGCGGCGAGATCTAAGCCTTGAGTTTTGACACCCCCATTTTGAGGGAAAGATGAGCTGGTGACTACACAACTTCCCTTTCCACAACCCATTTGAATATTATAGTTTACCGTCATTATCATCATTTTATTTCTTCTGTTCACTCATGTCTGATTCTCAGAGACTGCTTGGATAAGTCCCTGTAATTTTCGCAAGGATTTTTCAGAAGTGGTTCCCCGTTGCCTTTTTCCTAGGGCTGATAGAAAGTGTCTGGCCCAAGGTCACTCGGATAGCTCTGTGTCCAAGGTGGGGCCATAACTTGCGGTCTCCTGGTTACCAGCCTGATGCTTTAACCCTTCTACCAATCTGGCTCTCCTTATCATCAGTACTTTTGTTGAGTACGGATAAGTCACTAAGAGTTTGTGGGCTAATCAAGAAGGTGTTGAGTCCGATGGTTTTGGATCATTGACAAAACCTTAAGAGGCACGAAGGCGTGATTGTAAGTGTGTGCTCTGCCAAGAAGTCTTGCAAAATTAGTGGCATCAAGTCCAGTAAGTTTTAACTTTCCAAACTCTTAGTGACTTATCCGTACTTTTAGCATGGCATTAGGAGTGCAAGTTACAGTGGGCATAACAATGAATGTTTAGCTCCATAATCTTGCAAGCTTTGTTCATCACTATATTTAATTTGCTCCAGTTGTTTCTTTCTTTCTTTTCCGTAACCGTAATATTTCTTATGTACTGTTCTAAGTGGCTATTAGTATGAATTCTGAAAAGACACAATTTTGATTGCTCTCATTTCTAAAACTTTTCCAGGCCTAAAGTCTCAGTTCTGTTTGCAAACAATGAAGCTGAAATCTGGATTTTAATAGATGATATTTGAGGTTTCCTCATGGAATCCCTCCCTTCCTCCCTCCATCTATATTTCTACAACATCCATCTCACCTAAGTAATTCTAGGCAGCTTACAAAACAAACACACACACCACCCTCTGAAATAATTTTACTACAGCCACTAATGAGTGATGTTACAGTTTTATCTTACTTTTGCCAAATCACTATTTACATATATGTTCAATTTCAGTTCTGATGATATTGCTTTGCACATTTTACCCTGAGAAAATCATGTTTGATTTCTCCATTTCTTTTCAAATGATTTCCAATTTCAACAGCAACCATGATAGATTTTGATCTATCTTTTTTCATTATTGTGCTTATACTGAACATGCAGTGGCTTGGTTTTCTAGCAATACAATCTTACTTCCTTTTATATATTACTCTCACAACAGCAAGCATATACACAGAGGTAGTGGTGGGATTCAAATAATCTAACAACCTGTTGTCTACCCTAATGACCAGCTGGGTAAGCAGGGCTCGGTGGTCATGTGACTGGGTGGGCGTGGCAAACTCAACGTCACTCAGGTCGATGGGCACTTCACCTTAGTTATTACAATGTAATAAGGGTTAATTGGAGGAGCAGTTTCTGTAAGCAGAGCAATAAAGATTAGGCTAGAACAGGGGTAGTCAACCTTTTTATACCTACCACCCACTTTTGTATCTCTGTTAGTCATAAAATTTTATAACCGCCCACCGGTTCCACAGTAATGGTGATTTATAAAGTAGGGAAGTCAATTAAATTAAAAAAAGGACAAAACCTCTACCGCCCACCATGAAAGTTGGAAAGCCCACTAGTGGGCGGTAGGGACCAGGTTGACTGCCACTGTACTAGACCAAAACAAATATCCATCTGCCTGAAATGAATCTCTCTGTCCTTGGAGTTCCATGTTTAGAATTCCACATGTGGACCTTCTCAGTGACGCCTTCTTCCATGGAGAAATGTGCTTTTCATCTTGCTGATATTTTATGGGGATGTCAAAACTTGACTCTGGGGGAGAACATTTTGAAGATGTTCAGCTTTGCACTTGCCTCTAGCAAATGGCGCCATTGTGAATATATTGCAGTCTTTTTCAGCGGTTTTGAATTCTTGCTTATACTGCATTCTGCTCAGAGCAGTTTGACTCAAGTGCCATAGAAAGGGGGAAGAAAGGAGAAATACATAGGAGGATGGGAAACATGAACAATGGTGAAAATAGCATGGAGAAACTCACCGGCTGGCAACACAATAGACACCATCTCCATGCTTTTTACTCTTAAAAAAAGTTGGGATTGTGAAAACAATGTCCTGGGATTGTACATTTGAAATCTCACGTGTACATTAAAATAATTTGGTATTGTCAAAATTGAGTTATATTTACCAATTCTCTGAGATTCCAGGAAAGTTTTGCTCTCCCTTTTCAGCACCTAAGATCATGCAAGATAATGGACTGATGCCCACAGCCACAGAAAAGGTTGCTGATTCCAGGATTCATTGAAATCCTGAAGAGAACGTACTCCACAGTGTATGTCTGCTGCAGCTCTGGCACTTAAAATTTTTTTTTTAAAAAAAAAAGTTCTTTATTTCACCTTTTCATTACCTCTCTTCAGGCACGCGAAGGCGGAAATGAGAGGAATGCAGCAACTCTTGGCCACCAGCATGGCTAAGCCTGCGAGCACCTTCTTTAGTGCTTGCAAAGTTCACCCCACCTGACTGTTTTTCTAACAGGGCTCTGGCATGCTACGAACCACCATTGCCCTGTAGAATTAGCTTTAGTGGTAGGACTGATCATCGGCCTCAAAAACCTCCCACGGTACTGTCATAAAATACAGATGGTGAATAGTTGCAAGCCCAAAACTTCTCTGCATCCTGAAGAAAAGCCAAAATCCAGGTAAACTTGGATTATAAATCTTACCCTTGAGATTAGAGGACTGCTGGGAAGCATCAGTCCCATTTGCCTTCTAGTAAAGCAATGCTTTGTGACTCGTCGTAGCCAATTTGTGGCAATGCTCAGCCTGCTTTTAAAATGCAAAAGATGAAAGGTGAACGTATTCACTTAATCCGTCTGGAGCCTCCAAGGAGATGAAGGCTGCTTGTGTAGATTCAGATCCCTTGCATATGAAAGGCAACGAAATACCAGTTGAAGCGGGTAGAGCAGCTCTCACGACCTCCGTGCACTCCATAATTTTCATATACCAGAGAGGGGCTGCAGGCAATTGCATTTAAAGGTCTTTATTTACACTTATTTAGACTGATAGGTCACTTCAGTCTTACCTACTCTTAGTTGCAATTACAGGTAAGTGAACCGCAGGTTATGTGGCAAATCTAGACACCGTTTGGATTGTACATTGTGCTACGCCACAGCTGCTTATTTTTGGCTTACTGGGATGCCAAAGTATCAATGATGAAGCCATGGCTTGTGTTAAGATATTAACAATTAGCAGTTCTAAATTAAGATTTGTGATTGGCTTGTTGATTTCAGTTGTGGCCTAACAAGAAATATAAATAGGAACACTAGGCTTGTTTGTGATTTTTTTAATTCCAAAAACCAAGGCTAAACAGAGAAAAACTTCTGAGCTGATTGATGGGACTAAACAGACAATGCAGTTGCAACTTGGCTTCTGTCACCACAATGAGGGCTGGTGTGCAGGTAATAGTGTGCAAAATAGTAGAGTGCCAACCCTTGAGTGACATGAACTTCCTAATAAATTGAATTAAATTTACACTGTGCATTTGATTCCAGCTACCAATAATAGTAACAGTTTCCCTTAACAGTATTTGTGCTGCTTCTCTTGGAAAATTATTCAACTCATTCAATATTAGTACTAAATTCTACTGTTCGATTATTCACTCTTGTATACTAAGAATCTTGACTATTATATAATAGTTTTGCCTTTTCTTTGGGAATTGAATATTAAAGACTAGTATTTTAAAGGATCGGCAACCGTGCTGTCATTCTTTTGCAATCTGATCTGCCACTGACCCCCTTTTTCACCTTTTTCATATTCTGATTGGGCAAGATTAGGGCAATTCCTTCCTTGGGCCCAAAAAAGAAAGCCAGAATGGATTAAAACCTGTCTCTACTGCCACCCTCTAAGCCCTGCTCTGCATCTCCAAAAGGAAAGTTAAACTTTGGGTCTGTAAGAATGGATTCCAATCCAAAGTTCACAACTTGGGCTTGAAGGGCAGTAGAGTGATTTGATTAGAGCTTGCGAAAGACTGCAGTTCCTTCTCTGGCTCCATCATCGCTGACCATGAAACCGCAGCCATGGCTGCTTTAATGTACTGTGGCTGAACTTATCACCAACAGGTCAAAGGGGATGCAATTTACTTGGGCTTTGATGCATTCGATACAGTTGGAAAGGGGGGGGGATGGGAGACAGTGGGGGAGAAGAGGTGCAGGCAAAGGACTTTGCCTGTTTACATTAAAACTGGATTCGTGTGAAGTTGACCGAGCCAGCTTCAACCCGAGAGAGAGAGAGAGGGAGAGAGAGAGAGACAGTCAGAGAGAGAGGGAGACTTAAGTGGTAATCTAAATCATGAAAGGGTTCTGGCGAGAAAAAGAAAGGGTCTGTTTGCTTAGACTGGAGCTGATTCTGGAGGAGTCAGGCTGAGTGTTTGTCGGCAGAGGCCCTTTTATCTCCATTTCTCTGCATTGTTTGCCTTCTTTGGAATTGACTCACTGACGGACTCTTCCTGGAGTGTCCAAACCTGCCCTCTTCTCCCTTGGGATAGATCCCCAAAGCCAACTTGGGGAGCTTGCCAGGAGAGCTCCATGACCAAAGACCTTGCTCATTATTTGCTTTGGCATTCTACTTCATCCTAATCAATGCCTGTTATAGATTTTGCTTTTATAACACACACACACACACACACACACACACACGCATGATAGCTTGGCTACGTAGACTTGTAGGTTACCTTTCTTTGGGAATTCCAGAACGATTGTACTATATGCAACGGCACTTACTCATGTCTCCTTTGTCTGACAAACACTGTGACAGGATACAAAATAAGGGCAAGGGAACTCAAGGAAAAGTTCAGCCACCAACTCATTAAAATATAGGCAGATCAGTCAGGAAGGAGTAAGGTTCAGATAGGCAAGATCATGACAAAAAAAAAGAAGGCAAAAGTAGTTATCAATAGATCTGCAAAAGCACAGATTTGGAAATAATCGTTACCAATGAAGGAGAAATACAATATAACTCAAAACAGTGAAAACGATTAGATTGGGCATTCAATCTGCCATTAGTTTATTAATATTAATGATCAGATGTTTGGCTCCTGTTCAGTGGTGGGATTAATTTTTTTTACTACCGGTTCTGTGGGCATGGCTTGGTGGGTGTGGTGTGGCTTGATGGGCATAGCTTGATGGGCATGGCAGGGAAAGGATACTGCAAAATCCCCATTCCCTCCCAATCAGCTGGGACTCGGGAGGCAGGGAATAGATGGGGGCAGGGCCAGTCTGAGATGGTATTTACTGGTTCTCCGAACTACTCAAAATTTCTGCTACCGGTTCTCCAGAATTGGTCACAACCTGCTGAATACCTCATCTACTCCTGTTGCTGCTTCTCTCTTGTCTTGTCTTTTCTTTTCTTATTGGCTTTAACATGAATTTGGGGGTCTTCAGAAAGAGTGTTAAGACTTGGTTCTGACAATTGACCAAAGAGAGGACCAAAGAGTGTTAGGCATCCACAAGGATGGTTGGTATTTTGAGGTTATTCTCTCCACCTTTTTAACTTTTAATGCTATAACCTGCCTTTTAATTCTGTTTTTAACTTTGTTTTTATTTGTGCTTTTATATTCGGATATCATTTGACCGTAAGCTGCCCACAGTCCTTTAGGTGAGAAGGGTGGTATAAAAATATGATGAATAAATGGATAAAATAATAAATACTGAGAAACAGCTCATAGTGTGACTAATTGAAATACACTGTCTTTCATCCCATAGTGGATTTTGAAGAGGCAAAGGAGAGGGAAGGATAAGGCCAGGAGGAAATTGTGTCTGTTGTGTCTCTATGTAATTCTTTGAATGAAACAAGACAACCACACAATATTGTTTCATTGGAAATTCTCTTGAACTGGGCAATGCTTAAACAGAGGATTGGCCTGACAGGGTGCGATACAGATTCACTCTAGAAGTTAGCCCAGGGGTGAAATCTACTTATCTTTGCTACTGGTTCTCACATGTGAGTGCACGCACCACCTCCACACATGCGTAGGACCTTCTGCACATGCACAGAGTGGCAAAAAGGGACATGATGATGTCAGGACAGGAGGGCGGAGCTTGCTACCAAGTGCACCTGAAAAGTAAGTAGAACACAGAGGGGGGAGGGGGGGAATCCACTGTGCCATGAGATTTAGAAATCCTACTTTCTAGCTAATATAAATCATGCCTCACAGCTGATGTCGGAAATACCAGTTCGCCTGAACTGGTAGCATTTTTTTTTTACTACCGGTTTGGGCAAACTGCTCAGA
>JAPKID020006812.1:0-10498 GCA_026931265.2 Tropidonophis doriae | reverse complement strand
AAGAAGAAATAAAATGGACTAATCTCAGAATAAGGACTAACAAAAGCTCATTTACTTAAATTTTATGTAACTATTTCATTGTTTCTGTTCTGTTTCTCTTCTTGATATTGTTGGCTTTAATGGTAATTGTATTTAATAATAAATAAATAGTTTGAATTCAGATGTTCCAAGTGGTGTGGTGGGAGAAAAATTGAGTATCAGTCTTCATTCAAGTCTGCTTAAAAACATGTGTCTATAAACCTATGCAGACTAGGAAAAGAAATTACTAGCTCTGATTCTGGTCTCCAAAGAGATAAACAGATCACCTTATTGGACAAGAGTCTTATGACACTTGAATTAACTTTAGGTTTATCAAAATCTAAGTTTCAGTGGAATTTCTACAATTTCTCAGTTTTGCGGTATTATAATATTCATGTGGACACCAGTACACATCCAAATTCTGAAAATCAGTCTTCTCCTTCAATTCAGCAGAAAGATAACCTCTGCAGTTAAGATACCAAACTGCACAAACAAATCGTAAAAACCAAAATTAAATGATGAACTGTTTCATATTTTCTATTAATATATAGAATGGTGACACCTAACCCAGATCAAGTTTCTTTTAAAAAGCCAATTCCTTTCCATCTTTTTTTAACAGTAACAGTTAGAAAAGTTGGCATGAAACTAATAAGTTAACACATGGTTTTTGAAAGGGACTATAAAGTGAAAGAATAAAAAAGGTTATATAATCTTTACCAAGACACGAATTGCAGGTTATTACTATGAGCGTGTATGTATTTGACTACTTGTATACCAGTGTTGGGTATGTTACAATAAAAAGAAACATATTTTTTCCAATCTCTTTTCACACTCACAAAAGCAAAAAAGATACTTTCCTCCAAAAAGTTCAGGTGATATATGTTATCTTCTTCCATTTTATTCTCACAACAATCCTGTGGCGTAGCATAACTGAAAGGCGGAAATAGCCAAAAGTTTACCAGAGGGTCTCAGAATGAGCAAACTCACATTCAAACCTCTGCATTATTACAAGAATTGCAAGATCAATGGAAATTCATTTGCAGCTGGTTGAAAAATCTTGGTATATTATAATACCTGCATTCTACATAAGCAAATGGGCTGAATCTTGAATTACATTGATATGAACTATAATTATAATAGTAACATCAACCTGTGACAACTATATTTTAAAAGATGCATTGTTTTTCTCTAAATCAAACAATTGTAATTGAGAGCAATCCAATCTTTTATATCTGATTTAATGAAACAGTCCAGTTTTATGCTAAAAACTTAACAGACATTTCTTTTGTTTACTTTTTTTGTTGAATTATTCAATTAACAAGTATACTTTTTCAAAAATGACTGTAAAGCCAACCATGGAAAAATAGATAAGAAATTTCACTCTGAAAGATCAAGATTGTGGATTGCTTTTTATTATATTGGAAATTTCCCAAACTTCCACTTGGCTGTACGTTTAATGGGGTCTGTCTGCATTAATTTTCCAGGGTCTCATGGATCTTTGACTTTTCTACATTATTATTTTATGAATAGATTTTAAGAAAAGATTACATTATGCTCCTGTAACAAAGATATAACATTCTCAGGAAGAAGTGATTCATTCTATGAACACTTTGTGATTCTTGTCTTTGTGAACAGTTTTGGCTAAAAAGGATCTTTCAAAATGTAATGGCTGAAGTGTGATGGTTACATTCAGATTTAAATATAAACTATTTTCATTTTGTGAAGAAGTTTGGACAAGCCTTAGGTTTGACCTAAGAAGAGTAATTTGTCCCTAGTTTGGCTTCGTCTCTCCCCTAAATGGTACAGCTTACCCATTAGCAATTTCCCAGGGGCTCTGTTCTGCAAATTTGACACGCTAATTAAGTAGAAAAGGAACACAGGGTGTGTTGTAAATTTGTATGAGGGCCATCTCTACTCTAATCAGCTTGTCCTCTTTGCTATTTAATATCTGCACGTATCTGCTGAGTGAAATCATCTGGAAATTAAGAGTGAGAGGCCACCATTATGCAATTCAGTCTTATCTCTACTGGCTCTTGCCAAACAGGTTTTGGATCTACAGGTGGTGAAAGTGCCAAGGAGCTCAATCAACAGTTAGGCTTTGTGACCAGCTGAGACCATATCTAAACCTTTCAGAGCTACCCATTCCTAAATTACATCTCAGTTTGAACTCAGGAATAGTGGCTATATGGGGCACTTCTTGAAGACCAAAACATTTAATTAGCAGGAAGTATGGGGGTCAGGTTAATAATCAATGTATATTCCTCAGATCACATTAAGCATGCATCAAAACACTACCACCACCACAAGGGTTTCAAATTGGAGTATCTTAAAGATCATTTCTCTTGTCATGAATCTATCTGTTACTGAGATTTACAGGAGAAGCACTCTTTCAGAAATCTGTTTCTTAGCAGACAGATGGGTTCCTTCTGCCATATCTGGGGGTATGGAATGCATCTTACCTTTCTCTGCTGTTAGGAAAATAGTTGTAATATCTCTTCAATTAGATTTTCTGGATTAATTTTATAAAACATTTATTAATTATGGATGTATTTTAATTGATTGCTTTATTGGATTCTTTTCAGTAATCATGAGTACCTGATAATAGCAATAGCACTTAGACTTATATACAGCTTCAACAGTGCTTTACAGCCCTCTCTAAGTAGTTTATAGAGTCAGCATATTGCCCTCAACAGTTTAATATAGAATAATGGAATATAAAATGCATCAGTAAATAATACATGAGTAAGATATATCTATACCGAGTAAACTTTACAATAAAATGATGTATCTGCTTATTTCATTACAATAAAATAACTTGCTATCCCAGCAAAAATGCATCATTCCAAGTAAATATATATAATGCAGTACTAAATTTATTCATTCTAGTCTCTTCCTCCCTTTCTCCTTCCCTTTCTCTCTCATCAAAAAACCCCCCAAAACTACAATAAAAGTTGTTTTTTCTCTTCCTGTTTTTGAATGTGAAAAGTAACTGGTTCAATTTCAGCCGTATTCCTCTCTCTCTCTCTCTCTTTTTCTTTTTTCAGGTACAGATTATGACATATTTTATCAAAAAACATAAGCACATTGTGTGAATTAACAATCAATATGTTTAACAGAAATACATTCTGAAATCAAAGATAAACCACATGTAAATAGTCTTGCAACACTTATGTCCATTCAGTTCAGGCACATCTCCTGTAGAGGGAGCCAAAGAGCTTTCTAAACCTAGAATTTATAAACTCTCAGCCAAGTCTGAACACTGTTCCCAAATGCTGTTTGAACTACAGAGGTTTATTAAGCTATTGCTATATGAGAGCAAAAAGCCCCCTACTCTTTCAAACACATATTAGCATTACCAGCCATTAAAAAAAGGTGTGATGACAGGGAATTGAAGAAAGTAGAATTGAAGGCAAAATTGGTGTCGGAGTTCCTTTTAGAAATAGTCCATTTTAGGAATGGAGTATTTAAAAGATACAGTCCTTTTGCTATTCTTTCCTCACTTCAATTAGAAGGGGAAATGGGAAGAAGTCTTGTCCATATTGTGTAGTTAACAATAAACAATAACCAGTTTTTATTTGTTTCATGTCCAGATCAAACCTTAAGCTCCAAAATGAAGACATTGGCCAGAAATGAATCACTTTCCGTACGTTCCAGTGGTAACAACCAGTAGACCTACAAATGGGTCGGACACTGTGTCTCCTCACATTCTCACACCACGTCCATGGAGAAGCTCAGTCGTTCAGGTCATGGTTGTCCCAACAGTGCTTTTTCAAAAGGCATTTGGACTTCCTTTGTTTTTGCTTGAAGACATTTCATTTCACATCCAAGAAGCTTCATTCAGAAGTAAAGAAGCCTCCTGGCTGAGAAGTGAAATGTCTTCAAGGATAAACAAAGTTCACTTGCGTTTTGAAAAAGCGCCTTTGGGATTTGCATAGCATGTTGTTATATGCCAGCAATCCCTACCTGAACATTTTGATCTTAAACTCAACCTATTCGATGTCCTACAAGTAATATAGGGAAATCTTCCACCAATGAACATATACAAAAGACACATAAAAACGTACATTAAAAAGGAAATGTTGACCTCAACATTTCCATTGTTATGTGAGTTTTGCCCTATTTTATGACCTTTCTTGACATAGTTGTGAAGTGAATCACTGCAGTTGTTAAGTGAGTAACACAGTTGTTAAATGAACCCGGCTTCACTATGGAATTTGCTCGTCAGAAGGTCACAAAAGATTATCATATGACTCCAGGACACTGCAACCGTCATAAATATGCTTTAGATGCCAAGCATCTAAATTTTGATCATGTGACCATGGACATACTAAAATGGTCATAAATGTGAAAAAAGGTCATAAGTCACTTTTTTCGGTGCTGTTGTAACTTAGAACGGTTGCTAAACAAATGAATGTAAGTCAAGGATACTTGTAGATATATTCTGACATAAGAAAGTTAAGCCATCTCACAGCATAAAATGGGAACTCTTTCTCATCCAGAACACATACTGCCTCATTGCATTTCCAAGTTATTCCAGAGTTTTGGCAGTCCTAATTGATGCCAGCCTCGAAGCAATCTTAGAAACTGCACGCTCAGCTAATCTGACCCACTGTGCATATGTATTTGTGTGCATGTCTGTATCGCCCACCTTCCTCACTCGGCCTCCCATTCTGTGGGATGGGTTTCAACTAAAACACCAAGTAGGCGTATAATAATCTAAGAGTTTGACAGACTAATGAGGCTACGGATGACTATTAATATGTTTGCATGCAAAATGTTGATTCTTGATCTAATGCAGAATAATTTATTTGCACAGGAACAGAATGAAAATATATCTGGATTCCACGTATATGCTCTGGCTTGGTTGTTTTCAAAGTGACTAGTGATATGACATTCTCCAGCTGCTAACCTTGCGGCATCTTAAAGGCATCATTTTTTGTCATGCTGGTTATTTCAAGTCATAAGAGGAAAGCACTCACAAGCTATAGATACATGCACAGACTATTACTATTATGTTCTATACAAATACATTCTGTAATTCAGGACAATTTTTCATGTTCTTTCTGGTCAGTTGTAATGAACCTTTCTGTTAACTGTAGAAGCAGGCATTTTGAAGATTAGTGCTGGCCAAATCATTTATGGTAAAGTAGATAAATCCATTTTTGTAGGACATTTATGGTTTTGTGATAGATGAATTCTTCTTTTGGGAAACTGAACCAAAGTCTTCATTTGCTGTTTGCAGTTGAAGAATGAAAACCACACAACAGTGCTCACATTGCCTATAAGCATGTGGCAAACATTTGATTTTTAATAGTCATGCTCTTATTACTGCCTCACAATAATAAATCAAATGGGCCTACAGAAATTATGTTGTGATCAATGAGACAAGATAAGCTTCTTTATCATATAAAATGTTTCCAATCAAATGATTTACTAGCCTCTTAAAATCTAGTGTTCAGCAGATGTGCTGAACACCACTAAGCATGTCTGTTGGTTATGCTAAATGGGAAAAAATGGAATGTATAATTGCAATCCATTGAATCTGGAGTTTTGCCACTAGATAAAGACTGATACCGAGAGCTTTTATGGAACATGTTAGCAGCTAGAGTTTAGGTACATTTTTACTCATAAATGCCTGAACGTTTTCATCTGTTGAGATAAAAAGCTATATACCCTGACAGTTTAGCAGGCAGTCCTGTCTTGCATCTGAATCTCTAAACTATGGAAACTGCCAAAATACATAACAGGACTGCTCTTGTGAGGCCTCTTCCCAGTTGCCAATCCCAACTTATAATTGGTTTATATAGGAGCTTCAGGAGATGAAGCAAGTAAAAAGACACCTTGTATAATAATGGTGTAAGACTAAGAGTGTAGATGTCTTTTATGTGATAATGTTCAAGCTTACTTAATAGTGATAAGAGTGGCAAAGTGTTTGTTGTTTTCTCTTATTGTTTTCTATGCCTTCCTAGAAGGAGGTCTGGTTAAGGATTACGCAGACCTTTATTTTAGGGAAAGATGGGGAAGATGAGATGCTGGCAGGATGGTCTGGGATGTTTCCAAGTTTCCTTGCTGTTAAAATTATTCATATCCATGCTCCTCTGGGTGCCAGGTGGACAAGCCAAGTGAAATGAGAGGGCCGAGATTTCGTGGAGTTTGAAAGTAGGATAGGATATTCTGTAGTATGAACTCTTTCTCCTGTGGTCTTGATACATGCTCCTTCTAGCTCCAATTGCTGGGTGGGATGTCTGCGTTCTTGAGGTGGTCAATGCCTCTTTGTGGGTGGCTCTATGCCACCTCCATTAAAAATCACTCTTTCCTAAAACAGGCTGTTTCTTGACCTGGCCATATTTGCCTTGTACCCAACCTTCCTCTCTTGGGAAAGGTTGTTGAGAATCTGCTGGTGTCCGCTATAGATTATTCTAGAATAAATGTATTATATGAATTCTTTCCAGTCAGAATACAGGCCGGATCATGGGAGATAAACCGTATTGCGCTGGTGAATGATATTTGTCATGATTTTCAAGGGGAAGCATGATCTCCATGGTCCCGTTAGACTTGTCACTGGTAGTTGATAACATGGACCATGGCATCTTTCTGAATCAGCTATAAAACCTGGAAGACAGAGTACTACTTTGAAGTTGTTCTGCTGTTACTTCAGCACTGGTTCCAGGCAGTAGTTATGGGGAGAAGCAACAGAGACTACAGTTCCATGGGGTTCCATGAGATTCAATTGCCTCTGGCATATTATCTAACAAGTAAATGGGATTACAGAGCCTCTCTCGGTTTGGGCGAATGTTTTCTTCCTTATTTCCCACAACCTGATATGATTGGGGCTGTCTATTAATAACATAAATTTTCTTAATATAACAACAATTGCAGATTACATCATACAGTTTATATTACACTATGGTATGTAGCATATTGCATTTTATTAAACTTAATACTATTATACTGCTACTTCATTTTCATATAATGTCATATAAAGTTAACTTTAAAAAAGAACCATTTATTGTAATATTTTTTTAGAATTATTTTTTTAAAATAAATATAATTGTTAGAGAAAGAAATACTTAATTTTTCTGAATTCGCCACTGACATCTTTCTTCATTTGTACAATAAAGTAAGCAAACATCAGCCATAATCCTAGATACATAATCTTAGATATTTAATATCATCTGATGATATCTTATAGGGTGCATGTGGATAATTTGGAAAATTCTTTTTAGCTTTCCCCCTGAAAGTAATTATGACTTCTCAGAAAAATTAAAGCTTTTATACAATCTGAATTAAGAACAAAATGCATTCTGTGAACTAATTCCTTACTATTGCTAATGCCTACACCCTTTGTAATCCAGAGAAATCCAGACCATTTCTAGTTTTGAATGCACTAATCATAATATGATGACATATATAAACAAAATAGGACCTACCTCAGTGAAACATAATAAATATGTTTAAACTAAAAATAAGCAAGTATCTACATTTGAATTGAGGCCCTGGCCAAGGGGCCGATTGGCTCTCCTCCGATAGCATCGTCTCCAATGGCATCATGGGTGTTCACCAAGGTAGCTAATGATTAAGCTTGTGGTTTTTTTTATGGTATAAATTCAGCCTAGATCTGTGTTATGCATGTTCAGAAGAGGCAGAACTTGTACTATAACATTATATGTTTTGCTTGGAAATCTCAGCTTGGTGGATATCCCCATTTAAGGAGAAGATTGATTTACCAGCAAGATTTTTTTATTAAAATACTCATCTCACCTTCCAGCAGCAACATCTGGAGTCTCCCCCCCCCCCATCTCTTATCATGAATAAACTGAGATAATAAACCTTATTAAGGAACATTTTTTGTGAAATTAATCTAACACATTGTCATCTTGCTGATTTTAATAGAAACTTCACTTAAGATAGTACTATATACCACTTCATAGTGCTTTATAGCTCTCTCTAAGCGGTTTACAGAGTCAGCGTATTGCCTCATTTTACCCACCTCAAAAGGAAGGAAGACTGAGTCAATTTTGAGCCTGGTGAGATTTGAATTGCCAAATTGCAGGCAGCCAGCAGCCAGCAGAAGTAGCTTGTAGTACTGCACTCTAATGACTGTGCCACCACGGCTCATAGATGTCTCTTGTTTTTTGTATGTGTAGAGTAATGCTCAAATGGGTAAGCAATATTTAACAAGAATTCTTCCAAAGTATTCCTTCCATTTAATTGCTGCCATAATTAACAACGATCTTATCATGATTAGTAAGAGATCAGAAGATCTTCAGCCAAAGAGGATTTTCCATTTCTATTTTCCACTATAATAAAGGGATGCCCAATTCACTTTTTCTTTTATTAGCATTTAAACATCTGTCGCCAAACTCTATTGCTGCAACTCAAATAAACACATGTAGGGCTGGGTTTTCACTTTACGATTATGACTTCAGGCTGCTGTTCCCCTCATCTATAAATATTTCATAATATATTGCCTCAATTGGTGATTTCCAAGTAGTCAAGCCAACTGGAATGCAACAGCGGTGTAAGGCTGTATGATGAAATTGAGGCTGGCAAGGAGAATAACAAGCTATAATCCCTGTTGAATATTCCTGTGGCACTTTAAATATTAGCCAATATTATATCACCATATAATCGTTTGTGAAACAAAACTTTTTGGATTTCCATGCCAACTCCTAGAACAATTCCCACTGAAGATAGTTTCAGAAATATTGGCTTAGCTTGGGCTTTCCCGTGCAGTATTTTAGATCAATGGTTCTCAGTCTTGGTGACTCTAAGACTAAAGCTGGGAGTTGAGGTTCATGTGTCTTAAAGTTGGCAGGGTTGAGAAACACTGTTTTAGATCTTTCTTCATAAGACTCAATATGTGGTCCACAAGTCGTTCAAGATCTGGCCATGTCATCAGGCCTGGGAAATCTCAGAGGACCGGGGAGTTGCCTTACTGCCCATCATCTCTTGTTTTGCATACCTTTTTAATATGTAATAATATTTTTAATTGGAACTGTTTTTATGTATTTATTGTTTTAATTAAGTGTTGTATGCTCCCCAGAGTCATTTTCCTGTGATATGGATGACTACAAATATAACTAATAAACAGGCTTCAGATTTTTAAAAAAATGGGAAAGGGACCAAGAAGGTTTATTCCAAAGCTAGTCATATCCAAAAGGTTGTTCAACTCAGTGCTACTCAGCCTGTTTCTATTAGGTGAGATTCACACTAAGTAAATCCAAACTGGATCAGACGGCAGAAAAATCACTCTGTAATTGAAAGCCTGAATACAAGTAATCCTTTATTTATAACAGTTCATTTAGTAACTATTCAAATTCACAACAGCACTGAAAAAAGTGACATGACCATTTTTCACACTTATGATGTTGTAGCATCCTTTGGTCATGTGATCAAAATTTGGACGCTTGACAACTGGCTCATATTTACGGCTATTGCAGTTTCCTGGGATCATGTGATCACCTTTTGTGGTCTGCTGACAAGCAAAGTCAATGGGCAAGCCAGATTCACTTAACAACTGTGTTACTAACTTAACAAATGCAATGATTCACTTAGCAACTATGATAAGGTCATAAAATGGAGCAAAATTCACTTAACAAATGTCTCAGTTAGCAACATAAATTTTGGCCTCAATTGTGATAATATATTTTGGGCTGTACTGTATATATGGCACTAAATATGTTCCTTTACTGCTAGATATGGAAAAGGGATGCTTTCACCCAGAGGTGGATTGCTATTTTTTTACTATCGGTTTGGGTGCACACTCCCATGCAACACTTCTGCGCATGTGCAGAAGCATCCAGCCGAATTAGCAGAGCCTTCTGCCCTCACTACTACCAGTTCACCTGATCCAGACCAAACCAGCAGCAACCCATCTCTGCTTTTACCCCCCTGCCGCAATTTTCAAGAAAATCTTCACTGTATGCTATAGGAGAATATGGCTCCATTTTGTTGGGGAGAGGGAATTACTAATTGTAGCAGAAGGTGGTGTTGGTCAAAAGGATGATAGTTAAAAGAAAAGAAAAAAATCCTTCTTCTTTGTATAAAGTTCTGGTAAAAAATTCCACTCTCCATTCACCCATCCACCCCCATCCCTCCTCATTGGATAAGGATAAAATAAATAACATTGTGGGATCACTGTAATGTCAATCACATACAGCAGAACCTTTTGCAAAATACCCAATTTAAAAAAACATGTTTTGCAAAATATAAGATTTATAAAACATAAATGTGGACTCCACAGATGTCTATGTGACTCATGGCATTAAGCTACAGATAGGATTCAAGCTGATATGTCTCTTAAAGGAAGACAGGTTTGATCTACAATCCCAGGAGAGCTCTTGGATGATAAAAAAAAAAAATATAGCCAAAAGAAAAAACTGAACTGAAAATAGACTAGCCCCATGTGAGAACCCAGACGTAAGAGAGAAATTCTCTCTCTTATATGGAAAAAAATTATTTTGCAAAATTGGGATCT